>JAIPRN010004962.1:0-12539 GCA_025469175.1 Geopemphigus sp. TES_GeoC_2020
CACCCCACCCCCCCTTTCTACCGTCGCGTCGTCGTATTTTATATCTGTTTCGGCGTCGAACGGGACCGGAATAGAGAACGTAAAACGCGTACATACATTCCGGTATCGGAGTAGTAGTAATACCGCGGTGGCGGTTCGTCGTGGCGCGTTCGAAAAAAAACGTATACGAACGTCAGTCTACCTGAATTCCGGGCGCAACGTTTTTCCAGGACAGAAACAATTATTAACGACGACGTCGTTAATGAAAATAATAACCCGGCGTTCGTACGGAACAACACAGGCGCGTATTCGGTATTTAAGAACGCGCGTTCGAAGCGAATCTGTCCGCCGTTCACGTTTTTTGTTTTGTTTTAATAAAGGGCCCGTAAATGTTTAATTCAACAGCGATTTATGAAAACGAAAAACGTTTCAATTATACATACTACACACACGCCGCGCCGCGATACGACGTACCGTATTATTACGAAACGTTACGTACTCGCCGTCGTTATTATTATTATTATTTACGTACACGAACGTCGGCGGCGTTCCGGACTCGTCAAAATACATCGTATTATTAGCTCGTCCGGACACCAACCGTTTCACTTCGTCGGCGTCACGACGCGAACACAATTCTCGACCGTTCGATTCGTCGTCGTCGTCGTCGTTGTTGCGTGAGCTCGTCTGTAAACGTCGTTTCCCCCCCCCTCCCACTTCACACCCTCTCCGACCGTATTTATTAGGTACCGCCGACGAATTTCGTACCGAATTATTCGCGTCCGTTTACGGTCACTTTTGTAGGGGGAAGTCGTTTCGACCTTGCGCGTTCGAATTACGCGCGTTAGGACAAATTGGACTAACGTTCGTTGTTGTTATTTTTTTTTTCGCGACGGCTTTATTCGCGTACGTACGTACAGGTGTCCGACGCGAACACGCCACGGTGTTTACGTCGATCGACAAAAACCGTTGCGCCGTTTTCGCCGACGACTTTTCCGTAATACGTAACGTTATAATATCGCGAAGTGACGCGACGAGCTCGGACCGTTAAATCGGCGCCGGTAACGCGTGTCGGCGCGAAATAAAAACGTCGATATCGGCCGCGGCGGCGTGTCGGTGTAGTAGAAACGTGAAAACGTTTAACGACTTGCCGTTAATGAATTCACCGTAGTACGCGACGCCACGCGTTCCCCTACAGTATGCCGTAGCACGTATTCGTGCGTTCGGTTTTTAAGCAACGACGCGGGCGTTTTTGGGTTTTTTTCCCGTACAAATCGCCTCTCCCGGATCGAGTTCGTCACGGAATACACGTATAAAACAAAAAAATCTACCGCTACTACGTCCGTAATCTATACGAAATACAATTTTACGTTCTTATTATTAAATAATAAGATTAACGTACACTCGCCGCGCGGAGTATAGATTATATATATATATTCGATCGAGAAACTGATCTAAATAAAAAAAAAAAATATAACGAAACGAAAAAAAAGGATTTCTCACGGTAGTTGGACTGGACGGTCGGCGTATTGTCATTCCCATACGAGTTTTCGGTACAAGTACGAGAACAATACGCGTACGTACATAAGCGCGCCACGAGAGGGGTTCGACACGATTCGTTCGAGGGCCCACAATGGGCACCCCTCGCTATGGAAGAAGTTCGCTAATTGAAAATTGAAATACTACGGTTTGTGTATAAATCCGCGGGCGATTCCGCGCCCGTTGAATACGGCGCGTTTCGTTTTATTATTTCGCTCGTTTGTACGAGCCACTTTCGTCCGAAACTCGGAACTTATATCTCTAGTACGTTTAACGTTTGTTCTGTTTGTTTCGTCAGGCCTTAAACACACACGTCGTCGAGTCGGTCAAATTCTAGCGCCGATTATTGGCGTACAGCTCAGCCCCACTCGGGCCGTTTAAGTTTTCGAGCGTTCGTTCGTCCGATCGACGCGATCATTTCAAATACGTAAAACGCTTATTCCGTAAATCCGGTCCAACGGTTTCACGTACTCGGCGAAGCGCGCGCCGGGAACGTATCGGTTTTACGTTTCTCGTATTTCCAACGGGCGCCGGTTTGTTGTTGTTACAAAACGCCTACGAAGGAAAACTGCGCGCGTATATAAATAATACGGTCGGTTTCGTACGAAAATCGGTCCGATAACGTAAAACGGATCAAGCGGCAGCACGGAGCGGCGTAATAGAAGGATAAAAACGTGCGACCGTTCGAACGTATACCGTACAGAAACGGTTCCGAATAAAACCGGAAGGTTACGCGTAAGTAAGATGAAAACGGGCTGTCCGACGAACCGTTTATTTATACGTGTACGTATAACGGACGGGGGATCGTCATTTCGAATTCGTCGTCGACATTGGCGAAACGATATACGGGATTGACCAACGGATCAAGAAAAAGTAGCCCTCCATCCGCCGGTCGGTCAACAAACCGGGGAATCTCGTATTGTTTCGCGTTATTGGTGTATACGAACGTATTACCGATCGACGTTTATCGCGTGTCCCCCGTCGTCGTTATTATTTCGCGTAATACACACGGAACGGGCGACGCGTCACATCGCGAACGATTGTTTCGACGCGTAAACGGTTCGCGAAAACGGCGAATTATGTTCGCGGCGTATTGAGCGCGGGCCGGCGGCGGGAAACGAAATGTTTATTAAGCGTAATAAAACGACGCGGAGCCGTCCCTACCAGCCCCTTCCCCCTTACATCCTCCCTTCGATCCCGCTCCGTTAAACGAAACGTAAAAATAGCGTAGACCACACGTTTATTCGGCACTTAAAGCGGGCGGAGGGGAAGGAAACTTAAAAAACCGCGCGCGACAATTGTCGGCCGGCCGCCAACGCGTTTGGCACGTCGGGGCCACACATAACGAGTCGCGAACACGTACGTGTACGATTTTGTATTTGTTATTTAATTGTCCCCTACTACCGTGGGACCATTCGGATCGTTAGGAAGACGTATCGGTCGGTTTTCCTTTTCGAGCCGTTATCACACGCGGTGGCGTATTTATGGGAGGGGAATGTTAGGGGTCCATCCCCACACCCCCGAAGAGAATGTTTAAAGATCTCAATAAATATAATTGTAGGTGGTCGGTTTATTTTGTAAATTATAACGAATAAAACGAAAAATGTTTTATCATTTAATCGAAGTTAGCTAATAAAAGAATATATAACGGTAAAAGTTAAATTACTTCGTCATTTTATTTTTACTATTTATAAAATTCGAATAAAACCGGCGTACGATAATATCGGCGTTTTAAAATTATTTCGTTATTACGACACCTCCCCCCCCTCATCCGAAAAGAAAATTTGTAAATACGCCACTGGCGACGTACCTTCCAAAAGTGACGCTTAGGTCAGGGGTGGGGGGATAACAACAAGTTAATGGCGCGAGTAAGTTTAGCGCCGAGCGCCGGTGAATCAGTGGCGCGGGGCACGAGTATTGAAGTAAGTGTATCGTCGGGAAAACGTCCGAAAACAGACCGATTAGGGTTCGTCGAAACGCCGAATTACCATTGTTATAGATTTACGCGTGTCGCGCGTATAACGTCTAGACGAAAGCAGCCGAACACGTTGAGAAATAAAGGCATTTCATATACCGTAGCGGTTGTATGTCCCCTACCTCCCCTCGCATTACGACGGCGCGTCTCGTTTCGTTCGACACACACACACACACATAGAGTAAAAATATCGCGCGATTTGTTATTATTTTGTCAGACGCGCCGGCGTTTAAACGTTTATTAGCACGCGATTCCCAGTGTTTTTTTGGACGGAGCCCGACGGCTGACGGCGCGGGTCTCGACCGCAATACGACGACGACGACGACAAAGGAACCGCGCGTAACGAGCCTTGTAATTATTTTCGTCTATCGCCGTCCAAACGCGCTTCTCGACATTTTGTACACACACACACACACACACACGTACATATGCGTAGAGTCAAGTAGGCCTCGGGCCACAGTTTACGACCAGGTATATTACCGCGGTCTAAGCGCATAATTTAACGCTTATTTAGCGTAGGATTTTTTTTTTCGGAAATCGCGTCGCCGCGCGACGAGTTTTCGATAAAATATTAATTTCGCGCATGACCAATTTATCGTGTAGGCGTGCTCGGCAAGTTTTACGGCGGTACCCAATGTACTCCGGTACACATTGCGAACTGCCAGTTATTCACAAATATGGCGTACATAATTTATAGAAGCGCCGGTACTTTTAGAATTCGATTTTCAACGTTCGGCGGAGTTGTTCGGAAAACAAAAACATCTCCCCGAAGTTTAAGGGCGCGGCATATTCGACGAACTTACGGAAAATTGACAGCCCCCGGAACGTACAAAAAGCTCTCGAACGACATATTTACCGTCCGTTGTTTCGTTTTTCGCGCGATATTTCGATATTACGTCAATATATAACCGTTCGATAAATTTAAAAAGTCGGCTTCGGCGCTCCAATTTCGTCGGCGTTCGTTTTCGGGACTCGAACGCTCCGTGCACGGTTTCGGGACGGCCGGAACAAGCGACGGAAGCGCGCGCATTCGACGTTCGCGGGTTTCGCGTCGTCGGCCGGAATGTCGTCCCGAAATCGACGCGGCGCGTACGCATTACCGCGCGGACGGCTTCAATCGGATTTTTCGCCCGAGGGTGAATAGATGAGGGGTACGGACGGATATCGGACACACCGCGCACGACCGTATTTATTACTCCGCGATTATAAACGCATAAATTTAATAGCGTATCGTTATTATGATTATAGTTCCGCGGAGAGGCACTAATTGAATAATGTACCGTCGAGTGCGGCTGTATATTGCGTAATCGTTACGTGTGTGTGTGTAAACGGCCGACGGGACCGGTCGTGAAAATCTACGCGCATCGTCGCGTTTCCCGTGGGCCTCCGAAGTGTACGACGCGACCTAGACAGGCGGACGGGTGAGCGACGGATTTCCGACGAAACGTCAGTGACCGCGCGACGCGTGCAATCTACCGCGGTGGGGAAATTTCGCTAACCCGTTTTGCGGACCGACACTGGTCGTCGACTCGGGTGGGGGGGAAGAGGACTAGACGTATTATTATGTATTTTACGACGATCGGTGTAGTTTATACATATCCGACGGACGGTTTAAAAACGTACAATGGACGTGGAATTTGGCGTGTCCCCTCCGGGGCACACGTGTGTCCGAAAATTAACGAAAATCGAACGCGGCGACGGCCGCCCGGCGCGGTTTCGAAACGTTCGAGATGACGACCTACGCGATAGTTACGTTATTGTCGCGGGCAATTCCGCCGTGCGGTGCTCGCGGTTTGGCGAAAAATACGCGCGCGGAGCACACGCAAACCTATCCCGTTCGCTATTCGATTTCGCCAACCAACGCCCCGGCGCGTAAATCATCGGCGAACGGACGCACGGGTCCGATACCATTGGCCCGTGCGAATGCAGTGACGCGACGAACCAGTAGTAACGGGGAGGGTTACAGGGATAAACTTTCACACCCCAGGAACATTTTTACGAAGTATTCGTTATTTACGAGGCGCGACATTTTTTTGTCAATAATAACGAAACACTAAAATATTTATAAACTTCTTTTACGCGTTAATTAAAAACGAACAATCGATATAATACGTCTCGTTCTGCTAGAGGATTCATTTATTTAAAAATTAACCCCCCCTCCTCACATCATAAAAAAATTCGGGTCTAAGTACGCCACTGCGACGAATTAACTAACGACGTTCGCGCGATTTCGTTTTGAAACGAACGTTGGCGCCAACGCGGTAGACCGCGTTACGATTCCAACGTCGGCCCGTTTCGGTGGTTCGACGCGGGGCGGTTGCTATGGCGGCGGTTGGTGTTTTGCCTCGCCGACGAAAATTACGTTCGCGTTTGTTTTTTTTTTAGTAATTATTACGCCGTACCGCGAAATTACGTTCGACCGCGTAATCTCGGTCGTTTCGGAAAACGTTCGAATTCATCGCCGCGTGTTTTATAGAAACACTCCCGAAAGATTTAAATCTACGAAAAGAAGAAAACGAACGTATCGTTACCGCCGTTACCGTTACAATTATTCGTACGTATTTCGACGCCTTCGACGTCGTTTCGGTTATAGTCGCGCCGGAAGCGAATTTGTCTATTGGCAATTCGATTCATTTCGCGAACGTTCCTCGTCGTCGGTTGTTCGTAAATATTATTCTTCTACGGCCAGTGAGTTTATTATTACGTACGAACGTTTTCCCGAAAAGCCGTGGGCGTTTTCTACGGTTCCTAAAGTTGTTTTTGTTTTCGTTAGAGCGGTACATTTTTGAACGATGCGTATGTACGTTGTACACGACCGAAGGTCGCCAGGAAACGACGTCCGTGGGATCGGCAACGTGCGCTATGCGTTCTGCCACTCGACCGTCGGAATCGCCAAACGTTCAGGCCGGCGTCCGGACGTCGCGAACATTTTTGCAATTTCCTTTTCGCACACGGCGTACACGTACGGTCGTTTCACAAACGCGCGTAATACGACGCGAGCTATAACGAGTAGCTGAAAACGGTTCGGTCCAGATTTCAACCGACCTTACTTATTTCCCCCGTTGTACGCGAACTTCGTATTTCGAAACGACCGTGTTCGTATCGGCATTACCGCGGTGGTCTCGAGATCGTATTTACGTGACGGTAACATCGCGTTTCGGCCCGAACGGAATTCGCGTTCCCCCCCCCCCCCGTAGAGTTAAAGACGATTTTTCGGGATTTCTCGACCGTATGCTTCGATATAACTCCCCGACCCGTTTTCGTGGCTATTGTTCGGCGGAGCGCGCGACCACGGTCAGGAGTTTACTGACTGCTGGGTACATACGGGAACGTGAATAACGTTTACTGGCGTGTTTTCGTTGGAACGCAACGGAAAGAAAGTTGGGTAAAGGAAGGTTTCGGTATTTCGAGTACAACATGGGTGGGACGGTGGTGACGAGCCGAAACGACGGCGGTAGAGAGTTCCCCGAGTTGATGATGAAAACGGGACCGGGGCGCGCGTCATGTATAAGGAAACCGCGACGACGTATAAACACGCGCCGAGAGACCCGCCGACGGTTCGAAACGAGTTTTTGTAACGTAACCGTCTCGTTTGTTTGTTCGCGTTACTATTATGTTGCGCGTGCGTGTTTGACCCGACAAAAAACAGATCGGTCCCGTGGTGGCGCGTTATTAGAAATCGACGTGTACGCACGCGCGTTATATTTTGTATACAGCCCGTGTCGGCGGCAGTGGTCAAAGTAGACCGTGTGCGTGTGTGAAATAAGGACAGAAAGGGATGACGTTTCTTTGTTTGTTTTCAGTTTGAATTTTCCGTCCTCGTCATTGTATTCGAAATACTATACGTTCGCGAAGACGATATACCAAAGCGTGTACGATATTACGCGTAAATAGACGAACGAAAATCTAAAGCGGCCCGGTTACGTTTTTCGTTTAACGATAATAACGCGATCGGGCGGTGTTATGTTAGCTTTAAATTGGGTGGATACGTACGGGGAAACGATTGTTCCGGCGCACGACAGGAGGGACTCGGGCGAGGAGCGATCGGGACAGCCGCGAAATATGTTTTGAAATCGCCGTAACGGTGGCGAGACCGAACGAGTTACTCGCCGTAACGGGCGCCGCCGCCCCTATATTGTCATTGGTAATGGTTTTCGACGACGAGACTGGACGGGAACGAACGCGGCCGATTTCACCGTCGACGGTGTAAAACGCTCGAGTTTCGCGTATTCGTGGCGCGCGTGTACGCCCCGCGGCGGACGTTAACTCGCCGTACAATCGTCTCCTTAATTTTCCGTCCGTTCGTTTTGGCCCTTTCCCGGGCGCTTACCGAAATTTCTATGTACGTATAAACGCCCGTCGAGCGTTTACGTTTGGTTTCGCCACTTATCGGATATAGTTGTAGTCGCACGGCCCGCCGATCCGTTCGTTCGGTCGGCCCGTATAAACCTCCGTTAGTAACACGCGGCCGCGACAAAATCGCCGATCGGTGAAAACGGATCGCCCCCACGCGTTCGTATCCGGTTACGGGCACCGTTGCACAACGTTTCGAAACCGCGCCGCGGACGTGCTGGTTTCCGAAATTGGCGGCGCGCCGTCTGTGGCGAAGAAAAAATTAATAACCCGCCCGGCGTTTTAAATACGTTGTCGGTCCTCCAGTGGCGACGGACGAAAATGCCGCGATTAGGCGGCGAACGTCGCGAGAACGGTTTTTTGCCGGTGAAAAAGGTACTGCGACAAACGAACAACGGCGCGCGGGCGCATTTCGTCGGAAATTTCCGGCCGACAAATCGTTCGATAAGCGACGGACGGGCGGCTCGCGTAACCACTGATCCACCACACAGACGTCCGCGGTTTCGGCGCGATTCGTTATTCGCAATATTCCCGCGGACGATGCGCGGTTACAACGTTATTATTATCGTTCGGACGCGAGACGCATAATTTAACCGTCGCGCCGTCGTACGTATTTTCGCTGAAATTATTCCGTATCGGTATTATTCAAATTAACGACGCCGCCGCCGCCGCCGTCGTCCGTTCGCGTAGGTACACGCACGTCGCGGTTCACGCGTGTTTGGCCGAAGGTCCGATTGGCGACGGTGGCGGACAGCGTACGCCATATCCGCTCAGACGGCCGAGTGTGTTTTACGATTTTTTTCCCGCGTCGTTCACCGAAGGCCGGTCCGACCGTACCGACGTTTATTCGTTTTCGATTTTTCGACCGGCGGATGAGGGGTGTAAACGTTTTTCGACCACTGACCGATTGCACGCGCGCGCGCGCGTTTGACTTATTCGACGCCGGCGTGTGTGTGTCCCGTACGCGCCATACCATCCGATCATTACCGTATACTTCGGGCCACGCGAAACGACGCGCACGTTTTTTTACAACCGGCGACGAGAATAGTCGCGTGAGTCACACGTTCCGTGGAACAAACGGTCGACTTTTACGCGAGTCGATAAGTTCTACCACGGTCGACCAAACACGATTTCCGAAAACCGTGTACGGAGTGATTACGTCGTCGTTGTCGTGTTCGCGCGGGAGGGGGGGGTCGATCGCTTTATAGACTTTACGGACCACACGCGTGATCGGCCGTGTAACTAATATTATTATTGTACTCGGAGACGAGTCCGCGACAGAATTCGCGCTCGTAATATTTTCGTTTTTTTTTTTGTCGACGGTTGTCGTCCGAACGGGTCGAGACGGGCGCGGGGTACCGAGACCCCCAAGGTCCCGGTCGATGTCGCCGGGGACACGTTCCTCGCAGAGGCGTAGTAGTCGCGACGCGTGTAGTACCGCGCCTGAAGTTCGCGCGAAGGAAAAAAAAAACTCGCCGCGTATATTTTTATATATTGAAACGAACGCGCGGACGGCCGGTGGGATTACGCGTCGTTATTTACGCGGCAAAAAAAAAAAATGGTATTCTATTTAAATTTCGAAAAACGGCCGGTACGTCACGCGCGCCTATTATATTAAGACCGGCCCCGTCCGGGCGTTGTTGATTTATTCGTTGTCGCGAGGAGGCGGCGAATCGCGCGGAGGATATTTTCGTTATGTTGGTTACGTTCGTCCGCGCTCGTGCCGCCAACAACGAAATGACGTTTCTAAATTCGAAGGGACACGCGCGCGAACTACGAGCTTGAATATCGCGTGCAAAACGACCAAGGCCCGCACGGAACACGAACGCGTTTGGGCGCGTCTAAACGTCCGAAAATACGCGCTCGTAAAATTCGTTCGTATTGTTCGTACGTTTGTCTCCGACACGGAGACCCGCCCGAGCGGACCACGTTGGCCGCTTAAATAAAATATACGCTTACGTATACGATTTGCCGCCGCGCTAACGGATAAATATATATATATACGATTTTTAATTAAAATTACTACGTCGCGTTACCCAAACGGTAGCCAATAGAACAAAAACCTAGCGAAATTAGTTCTTTTTTTGTTTTTCGATTTGAACTTAAAATTGAAATTCCGACGAATAAACTAATTCGCCCATACACGAGTTGAATACTAAAAAAATGAAAACATCACGAAATAACGTTGTTAATCGCGCCGGCAATTTCTATCGAGAAAGAAAATTATCGTTCGCCAAGTACGAAGGGGGAAAAAATACGGGTCGGAAAAATAAAATAAAATTTGTCGTTCGTTCTCGCCTTTTTCGCCGTCGCGCGGAACAAAAAACGCGCGGCGCGACTGCTAAAAGTGCCGTATTTATACTTTACTGTGCACGTACACACGCTTATTGTAAAGGCTCGAGCGCGCCCGTTTGAACCGTTGTGTCCGAAACCTTCGTACTTCCCGTCGTCTAAAAATAATTATAATAAATTTTTTTCCCTCCCCCGACTTTTAATTAAACGTCCGTGTTCCGAGGGTTCGGCTGAAAACGGTCTAACGTAATGTTTTCGGGGGGGGGGGGGGGGCAAGAGGACGACGACGACCAAGCGATTTGGCTCGGTCCCGAAATTGGAAAATATCGTTTAACGGAGTTCGAGGGGGGGGGTGGGAGTTGGGGTTGGTTGGTAATCAGAAATTTTAACTAGGCGACCATCATTTGGAGACGAACGATTAAACGTTAAATTGTTTAAAAGTTAAACTTCGGAATTTCTCGAGAAATAAATGTTTAATCGAGCGGTGCTCGGTTTTCCGGTACTATATATATATATACAGTACGCGAAAATCGTAATAATTATGTCGGAAAATTAGTAACTAAGCGTCCGATTTCTTTCGAAAACTCGGCGACAATATTCTATTAGATACGCACGGTGTTCGCGTGGCGAACGATAGTGGCAAACTTAGACGGTATTTTAGTTGAACTTATCGCCGTTTGTCATACTCGCGCGGTACGCGTGTGTAGTAAATGGCGACATATTTTAGCGTAATTCCAGCGGACGGGCGACGATATATTCGGTACGCGAACTTTATAGACCGTTTGTGAATTTTGCGTCGTTGATAAAATTCGATCCGCGCGTGTTCTCGTCATTTTTATTAAAACGCGAACGGGGAATGGTGGTGGTGGTGGTGGTGGGGGGAAACCGTTACACGTCGCCTCGTTAGCTCTTCGGCGCTTTTTTCGACTGTTCTTTATCTGCGGTTGCGTCGTTCACTATCGCCCGTCGCTCCTCGACACGCGACTAGTCGATTACGTGCGCGGTCGAGTCTCCCGAGTTCACGGCCGATCGTCTTCGGCGGTTTCGTTCGGGCCGTCTCCGTAGTTACGTATTCGCACGTGGCCGACCGCCGTCCGATCGTCGCCGCGGACGTTCCGGGCACGCATTTGCGCATACACGACGAAAGCCGCGGACGAATCGCGTTCGTTCGAACGCCCGAACACGCGAACGACTAAACGTCGGTACACGTCGACAACGGATCCGACCACCGGTGGATGGTGCGCGGTGACGAACTCGCGAATTCGCCGACGTGTTGTGACGGTGGCGCGCCGAATGAAAAATGTCGGAATATGGGACGAGTACGGATCGGTAGTCGACTTATACGTACACGAATAGTATACTAGTGGGAGGGGGCAAGAATTATTTACTCGAATCGAAAACGAAGTCTGCGGTCTGCGTAGAGTACGCGTGTCTAACACAAATATTAATATTATACGGATTTATAGTAGGTGGTCATACCACTAACGGGGTAGAATCGGATACACACGCCTCATAATCTATACACACACACACGTACGCACGCACTCATCAATAGCGCGCACGCACGGACAAAACGTACGGCCCGTTTACGTGAGTCGATTCGTCGTCGGGCGTGCGTACCACTCCAGTGTCCCGTGATATGTCCGTCGGAACGAAGTTATCTCATTTCAAATAGTCTCATTTCGAAAACCGTCGGCGAACGTACACGCCGCGTCATTTTCCGGACGTTTATTATCGGCTCTCGTATCCGACACGAGGGAAGAAGGCTCTAGCCCTCTAAAATTGGTTAAGCTCACTCTCACCGACTAAACAAAATGTAGGGGGATCTGTACGAAATAAGCCGTTTATGGTAACGGTTTGGAATTGTGGTCTTCGTCGTTTTCACTAAATTCCAAACGAAACCCGCGGTCGGCCGGTCGGTAACTTCCAACGTAAATACCATAAAAACTCGGGTTATTTCGACGTTTTTATCGACGTTAAGCCTAAAGGGATTATTTATTTAAAACAGAAAACGTTCCCGAAATTTCGAAGGGGAGACGGGTCTGGCCAGTAAACACGCCCCCGGTTACGCGCGTGTACACATAGCCGAAGAAGATCGGGCCCGCTACACGCCCGCTATAGTTATTTACGGAGTCGGGAAAATCTCGGTTTCGCAGGAATTCACGTCGGTTCGACGTACGTAATACCTATTTATACGCGCGCGTACAGTTACGCACGTCGAATTCGTATTCGTTTACTCTATTCGCGCCGGTACTTTAGTGCCGAAGACGATTTGTCACTTTGTCGATGCAGATCCGACGTCCGATTCGTTTAAAATGGTATACGTTATATTCGAACAAAGTGATCTCGACCAACAAAACCGGGTACGACTATACGAACAACGCTCAACCAAAAAAAAAAAAAA
>JAIPRN010004963.1:0-12533 GCA_025469175.1 Geopemphigus sp. TES_GeoC_2020
CCACGAGGGATTACCCGCACACGAAGTCGATAACGGGGTGTACGTCGAGGTACCTGAGTTCTCCATGACTAAGGTCGACGCGGCGTTGCGTCGTTACAAGTCACGTAACAGAGCCCTCGGACTTGACGGCATACCGAGCCGAGTGGGGGGGGGGGGTGCTGCACGCGGCCAGACCGATGATGCTAACGGGCGTTTTCAACGCCTGTCTACGGAGCGGGACGTTCCCGAAGCGGTGGAAAAGAGCACGGCTCGTGCTACTTAGTAAGCCGGGGAAACCTGAGGAAGTCCCGTCCTCGTACAGACCTCTGTGCCTCCTCGACGACGTGGGCAAGATTTTGGAAGTACTGCTGGCTGCCCGGATCGAAGGCCACATGACCGGGTCGGACCTGAATTATCAGACACGCAGTTCGGGTTCCGCAAAAAGCGGTCAACCGACGACGCGTCGCGCGCGGTCCGAGACAAACTCGCGGCCGCGCGTACTGGTCGCCGCTTGACCGTGGCTGTGAGTCTCGACATCAGGAACGCCTTTAACACAATCGAATGGGACGTAGTACGGGTGGCGCTGTCACGTATCGGCTTACCGCCATACCTGTGGCGTATCCTCTGGTCGTATCTCGAGGAGCGAGAGCTGCACTGATGCGGCGTGGGAAGCGGCGAGATGTCGACCGCGGGAGTCTGTTGCGGCGTGCCGCAGGGCTCCGTGCTCGGCCCTCTGCTATGGAACATGACGTACGACGCAGTGCTTCGCCTTCCGTTACCGCCCGGCGTGTCAATGTTTGGCTTCGCCGACGATACGCTGGTCGTGACGGAGGGGGACACTGTAGACGAAATGCAGGTCCGCGTAAACACCGCGCTCGCGGTGGTGGCCGGGTGCATACGCGCTCAGAGCTTGCGGCTTGCGGTCGAAAAGACCCAGGCCGTAGTGTTCACGGCCCGTCGCAAGCCGGTGGATCTTCGTTACGACTGGAGGAGGAGACTGTCCGGTTAGGAAAGACGCTTCGGTATCTGGGCTTCGAGTTCGAGTCCAAGCGTTCGATGTTCGGGGCGCACCTCCGCACAGCGGCCGATAAGGCGCAACGGGTTATGGGAACTCTGACCGGCTTGATGCCGAATCTCGGTGGGCCGCGCGAGGCCAAAAGGCGCTTGCTCGTGAGCGTCGTACAATCGGTAGTATTATACGGCGCACCGACGTGGACGCTCTCTTTGGACTATGACGCGCGGACCGCCACTACTTTGGTTTGGGTGCAAAGAAGGGCCGCCCTCCGTGTCGCGTGTGCGTACCGAACGGTGTCCTACGACGCCGTGACGGTTCTCGCTCGAATTACGCCGTTCGATCTGCTGGCAAAAGAGCGCTTTCGGGCGTTTGAGGCTAGAAGGGGGCGGTCGCCAATGGTGCCTTCGGGGGAACTATCCTCTAGGACCCGGGCAACGTTGCAGCTGTTGGCTCCCAGTTGTTCATTAATGAGGGACGGGACGCTGACTAAATGGGTTCAGCGGATCAGCCGGCTGGAATCCCCACCCGCGAACAGTGGCCGCAGATGGACCTGGTCGGTGCTTCCTCCGAATTTACTGTGGCGGTGATTGGCGAGATCGCACGGCGGCATGACATTCTGTTTCACGCAGTTGTTGACGGGGCATAGCTGTTTCAACGCTTTTCTGCATAGAATCGGTCGTGCGCTGTCGCCCGGATGTTCGCACTGCGGACACGCTGGGTTGGACGACGGTGAGAAAGACAGCACGTTCCACACGCTCTTTCGCTGCGAGGCATTTGACCGTGAACGGGACGCGCTAGTCCATCGGATAGGAGGATTCGGCCCGGGCGATCTGGTCGAGCACATGCTCGAGTCTCAGGTCTACTGGGACGCCGTCCTCCGATTCGCAGAGTCGGTGATGATGGCGAAGGAAGTCATCGAATGGCAGAGACAGGCACTTGGCGTGACAGCTCCGTCGCGCTGTCGTGGCCGTAGGAGGAGGTAGCGGCTAGGCCGCTATATCGGGGAAGAAAAGATTATTTTGTATTCTTTTTTATTTTTAATTCGCGCGGAAGATGTAAATGGTTGACCCGTGGCAGAGTATTGTTCTGTCACTGCACACCATTCACGTGATAGTTTTTTAAGAAATGGTTTTTCTTAAGAATTATTGTGAATTAGATTCGATGTACGGGGGGCGAGGTAAAACAATGTGGGGATAGCTCGCTTTGCTCGCCTACTCTTAAGGATGATCGTTTTTGTTAAACTTTGTTATTATAACATTTTTTCAGTAAACGATGGCGACCCACTGGTCCGAAGTACTGCTTTCAGGCATTCCGGGCCAGTGAGTGTATTGCCGATACCGTATTAAAAAAAAAAAAGGGATCCGTAACCTGTTCTTGAACCGGGACGACGAACGTCGTTTGGTCCCCGGTACCCTACCGGGTGAGTGGCTGACGGTTTCTACTATCTGGCGCCGGTCCCACAACCACCACGTTACAGCTCAGTAAGTTCCTCAGCCACAAGTGGGGTACTTTGCGACGGATCAGCGACCAATTCGGCGCCCAATGGGGCTCCCCACCCCCGTGTTACCAACTGGGTTTTAAGTTAACGTCGGTTAGTCAACCCGGATTGCGCCTTTAACAGCGCTTTCCTCCCGCTATTTCGGCAACCACGCCGGTTAGCGATGGACCTTAAATTCCTAACTAAAACCTATCCTATACACGGGCCCATTCGTATTTATTACACTTGTCTACCTCCTATTCCTTTTTTATCCATAATCGCCTTTCTGGCGAACCTACACAATTTTTTTTTTTTATGTTACCGGCAATACCCTCACTGGCCCGGAAAGCCTGAAGGCAGTATTTCGGACCACCTACATAATGCTCCATAATTCTTCTTCGACTGCACAAATAAGCCAGTCCTGCATGACCCATTTCCATCTTCTATACCTAATACTCTCTTTAATCTCACCTTCTCATTATAGTACAATACACACTCAAACAAAATATGCATCATCGTTTTCACACCGCCACCACACCTATACGCTGCTTCCCACATCAGGCGAAAAGACTCCAACTTAGCGTTGAAATCTCCGTGCCCAGTCAGAAACTGCGACGTGTAGTGGTCCAACAACATGGGGTATCTAATCTCTTCCTTACGTCCGGCATCATCTCATACGTCCATCTACCCTTGGTTGACCTACCCCAACGTCTCTACCATCTATCCAGAATATCCTCTCTTAATCTCTTTACCTCATCATCCAATCTGTACTGCTTCCTAAATTCACTACTATAAGCATTCCACTTAACCTCTAAATCTTAGTTGACCGCAACGGCTTTAATGCATCCGTCAATGTTGTTGCATACACGCCTGTCAACGATAATAAAGCTCTTCTCTGTTTCTGCCCAAGTCACTTTTCCGCCCTTCTCGTTCTCACACCTACTCTCCAAATCTCCTATGCGTATAATATCCTTGGCAAAAATACCACCCTATATATAACTCTCGCAGTAGTCTGATTTACACCTCAATCCGCAGACGTAGCAGCTCTCATCCTCGAGAAATATAGATTTCCTTTGAACATAACTGCCTCTGACTTCCGTAAAGAAAAACTCAAACTTCTCTCACAGACCCACTCTCTTAATTTCACTAGAAACACCCCCGCTCTAATCATAATATCCTCAACATTTCTACCCGTAACCAGCACCACTATATCATCTGCATAGACAATAGTCTATTATTACTATATTATCTTTGTCTGACTATCTTTTTCGATCCGAAGGGCATGTTCCACAGCAACTTTCCACTATGTGTGTCCTAATTGCGAGCCCTGTGGACATCCCCTTGTGAATCATTTTATTACAGTAGATTTCTCTATTCTCAGTATTACTTCTAAATAGCTCTCAATGATGGATCTTGTCGCCTCCGAGGCCCCCAAATCCATCAAGTTTTTTATCAAACTTACCATCTTAAATTATCAAAAGCTCCTGAAATATCGAGAAATATCCCAATTATCGTCGGTTCATTCCTTTTATTAATCCATTTCATACACTCCCCAATAACAGTTACTGTCCATTTTCCGGGTGTAAATCCATGTTGATCCTCTGACATATTCCTGACTATTTCTCCCATTAACCTATCCACGATGAGTCTCTCCAAAACTTTTAACAGTACTAAGAGAAGACTCACCAGTGTATAAGATTTTGTAAAACTAAGATCTTTGTCCACCCCTTTAGGAATCAGCACCATATTCGTTCTTTTTTAGATATCTGGGAATATTAAAGTCTCCAAACATCTAACCATAAGTCCCGTAAAAACTGGTCCCACAACTGGCCATGCCTTGCGCAATACAGCCGCAGTGATCCCATCTAATCCCGGAGCCTTATTCTGTGGCACATCTTATTCTAAACTTATCCCAGTAAGCCTTTTAACATTATGCCTCGTTACCTCTATCCCAGAGTTAGAAACTACTTCCTGTAATAAGAGCACATCTATATCTATACTCCTACAATATTTCAATAATTGTATAAAACCATCCTTCTCCCATTCATATTCAGTTTACATACTAAGATTTCATTATTCATCCTTGTCATTTTTCCGTTCGCCTTAATTAGTCCTGAGTACTAAAGATCGTAAAACTTTAAATAAACGTAAGCAGTAGTACATACTTACTACCCCTTCCTTCATTTATACGCACACGTTATTTTACTTATGATTTTTACATTTCTATTTTTTTTTTTTAAACACAATTAATAAGTGCGTTTTATTTATTTAAATATGGAAAGGATTTTTTTTATAAAATTTTCAATTACATTGTCATAAAATTAATTTTGGTTTTGAATTTTAGCCAACAACCGTTTTTAAATTAATGAAAGAGATAAATTTTAAAATCTATCATATAACCGACAGTTTCTGAAATATATGTTTATTTCTTTCAGGGAAATAATTAAACGTTCGGCGCCCTTGCACTTGTGGCTTGAATGGTTACAGTTAATGGTGCTAATTTTATAACCTGTGATAAACTATCTGATAGATCATTAGATTTAAAAAACATCCAAAGTTCAAGAATTTTTGGTTTATGAAATTCTTTTGTTAAGGATATAATAAAATATTTACTTCGTAGTATTGCAAAATCAAAATATTCGCCGTATTTTTATTTTAACGAATGCTTACGTGTATACTACACCCCAGACGTAACCGTTATAATGTAAATTATTTAAATATAGTACCAACTCCGAAATATACGAGTCACAAACATTTAGAACAATAAAATACATAAGACGCTCTAACAACCGGATACTTGCAGTGCTCACGCAACTGTTCAAATATAAAACCGATCGAATTTGATTTTCAACCAAACTAGTAGCAACAAATAAGTTTCAGCCTATATATAGGCTGAAACCTATATATACCTAACGGTCTGCAGTGACACTTATACGTAGGCAAACACGCAGGTATTCACTTATAACACCCTAACATGCAGCGGAAGACCAAGGACGGTTTGTTGACCCGACCACTATAAACGTAAAAGGTTCAGCCTGGAAGACGCGACGCACGCATTCTTCGAACCAATGTACGTGTAATGCGTTATTCGATTATATTTGTGAGAAGAAGGGATTTGAAATCCAAAAAATAACAAAAGAGCTTCGAAACAACTAATGGAATAACTGTTTGAAAAAATATATATATGCTCAAAAGTCAAACGTTAAGTATAATAAAAACTAATTGAATAAGGTAATAAATAAATGTATAAAAATGTAGCAAACGGTCATTTTAAAGTATAAAAGAAACATATATATGGGTAATATACGACAAAACCTATTCTTTTATCAAACTTATCAATTACAATTCCAATACGTTTAAATTAATTTAATTTAATTTAAATAAATCGTTTCTATGTATAAATTAAAAGTATAATCTATACGTAGATTATACAACAGTGACGTGATAGTTCTTAATAGACTTTTATTCGACGTAATATTAATTACAAAATTATTAATAAAAAAATTCCTTTCGTGCGTAAAATCACGAAGAATATTTTGTAATATTTACATTTTATCCAACGTTTTTAAGTGCACATTAATATATAACTTGACTTTTAAATATATTTGTACAAATTGTAACGATTTTTGTGAAATAATTATTTAATATTTTCATTTTATTTCGACAATACGATTGAAACAAACAATTATTTTCTCCTATGAGTAAATAAATGACGCTAAATTAGAAAACCCGATAAAGTATATAATTGCTTCGTCGTATTTTATTCTCTAATAATATAAGAGTGTACGTAGATGTCTTAATCGTCCATAATTTATCTTTTATTCTGCAGCCGCTTCATTTTATTTAGTTTATTTATATTTTTTCCTTTATAATAATATTCTTTTTTGCGTATTGACCAATTTTTCACACTTTATTCGTACACATTTCGTCTACTTTAGCTCCTATAATTTCCACGCCCTACTCGTGACAATACATTGTACCCGTGTGGTTTATAACTGCAGATATGGTAGAAAACTATATTATTAAAAGTTCAAAACGCTCGCGGCCGCCATTGAGAATAAGAGTGACGAGAGCATTGTTGCGGTCATTGTTGTACTGTTGACGACATCAGTTGCTGCTGCTGCTGCTGCCACTGCCACCGCCTCCACGTAATAATAATAATAATAATAATAATAATAATAATAATAATAATAATAATAATAATAATAATAATAACAATAATGATAACAATAATGATAATATGAAACTGCGCGTGTCATGTAAAGCCCGTAGAGTCACCACGTAAACGAAGACGATAAGTTTCGGTGTCACGTTCGTTTACTCCCATAACACCGTCGTCACTTCGTCTGCTTTATCGACGTGTGTTCGGGCGCGTAAAACCGCCCCTGAAACGAGTGCGACATGTTCGCCGTCGCCGTCGCTTGTTTGTTTTAAAGAGCGTTCTGCGCGTCGCGCCATCGTGTCGCCGGTACGACGCGTTCACAACGGACGAAACCCGTTGGATAAATATTTATTTTGTAACGTCCTGGTAGACTCACAAAAACAGGCATGCGTTGCGCACAAAGACTTGTACGATGCGCACCACGACCGTAGTTATTGTGTAGGTATGTGTATATGTAAATGCGCGACGCATTTTCGAAAAGGGGAAGGCGCGGGTGAGTGAACGTCGTGTGTGTGTGTGTGTGTATGTGTGTGTGCGCGCGCGCGCGTGTATGTGTTTATGTGTACTTTAACGCCGCGTTGCCGGTACGTGCTTAGCGAATCGACAACATGGCACGCGTGGCTACGCGCCGACCCGGCGGACTGCCGTTACTTTGGCGATTTTTTCCTCCGCCACTGTTGAACCTTGTCACTCGCAGAGCGCTGTTCAAACCGCCGTCGCTAGCTGACACTTCTTCCGTTCCACACTCTCGGCCCGTCCGAATTTTATTTTTTCCCCTCTCCGCCACGTACCCCAATGATTCCCACCCGCAGTCCCGGGGATAATAATGTAAGCGCATTTTCGCTCGTCTTCCACCGTTATAATCGGATCCGTCACGATAACCTAACCGTCGCCGCCACTGCCGCCACCGCTGTTATGCACCGGCACTGAAACGCACGAGGTGCGGTAGACGCGACAACGTTCGTTTTATTTTGTCGTTTTTTTCGTCTCTCCCACAAACGGTCGGTTAGAAGGCGGCCACAACGAGGGAGCATATCGCATATTTTACTGTGCCCAACAGGACTTGTTGCTAGCGGCGACCCTTCCTTTTTATGCCCAGGATACGCCGCGTTATTCAATTTAGCGCGCGTCAATCCCTCCGACGCACGTTTGTACGACACATTATACACAATTACGCATACGAGCGTATTAAATAACACACTTATCAACGAAATACCAATTGCCATACCCGTGTATGGGACATACGTTAATGACAAGCAAATCATGGGGACTGTATATGCAACTTGCATACGTACTTCAATATTTACACGGCTATTTGTCCGATTAATCTTCTCGTTTGATCGTGTTGCACGGATTCGATCGCGGAAATGTATAAACGTACGATAATTTTATTGACGAGTTTTACACGATTTTACAGTAAATTATATTTTGACGTTTAACGCACGATAGTGTTTGTAGGCCTGCAAGGTGTAAGATAAATCTAGGCGATTTGTTGATTTCGTTTTGTCGATAGAATTAAAAATATAACCACCAAAATATGACATTGAAAAACGCTTCAAACGTCTTTCGAGAATATGTAACTAGCTTACACGTATATTTAACTCTACCACATCGCCACTATACGTTCAGTAATTGTGTATAACTTCCGGTTCGGACTCCGGTATCAAAACAAATCCAACTATTACACAAATCGACAAATAAATCACAAATCGTAATTGTTTGATGTACTTTTTTCTACGTTGCCCTCCATTATTTCAAGTGCGTGAGTAATATAATTGATTTATTAGAAATATATTATGTTTAGTTTGTTTTAAATTATTTTATTTTATTTTAAATTATTCTTACTCTATTTTTATTTATTTTAAAGTTTTATGTAACTACAATAATAATAATAAAATAATTTTAATAGCATATTTTGCCGACAAAATCATAAAGGTAAATAAATATAAATATATGTGTGTGTGTGTGTGTGTGTGTGTGTGTGTGTGTGTGTAAAATATAATGACAGTACTTTAATTTTAATTACAATAATAATTTATATTTATTAATATTTAGTGAAACCTCTCTTAGCGAGAATAATACGAAAATTTTATTTGGAATTGTGTCATAAAGCTTTTTTATAACATCTTGTGAAATTTGCGCTCAAGTGTCTAAAATCGGTTATTTCAACACGTAAACCAAAGAAAATTGTTTGACTTCTTTAGTCAGTAATCTCCAAACATTTTCAATAATATTTAAATCTGAAAATCGTGAAGGCTAATCTTCTATTGGAACAGAAATTGTTTTAGACTATAAGTTATGATACGAGTGGTATGGATTGGAGCATTATCATGCTAAAATATATCATTTCTTCCTGCTATTTGCCGAAAACAATTTTTGGTTAGTAAGAGATCTCTTACTTCAAAGCATTTATTCTACTATCTAAAAAAATAACTTCACTTTCCTTCTAATTTCTTTTCACCATCCAAATTACATTTTTTTTCATCTGAAAAAATTACGTTTCTCCACTTTTTTGCCCAATTTATTTTGGATTTTATAAATTTTAATCTTACGTTTTTGTTATGTTCATTCAATGATGGTTTTCTTAGTAGTTTTCTTTGGATAACTGTTGGTGTACGTTTTAATAGTCTTCGTACGTTACGAATACCATATAAGTTTCATTTATTTGGGTTCTGCTTTTGAAATAATTGTATAAAAATGAAACGCTAACGATAAATATTTGATAAGTATTTTACACTTTTAAATTTTAAGGAATTATTAATTTTTCTTATATATTATATAAAAAAATAAATAATATATATACGATAACGTTTAATCGACAATGCATATGCGAGAAATAAAATTCAAATAAATGTAGTTAAATATTGTTTTGTGAAATTATTCTCTTAAGATGTTCATTTATTGACAACAAAACAATTCAATAGTTATTATATATAAAATGATAAGGAATAATATTTATAATTTCAGTAAGACTTTCGAATTTAATACTAAATGTTAATTTATCATCCTACAAAATCATATACAGACGATTCAATGGGAAGAAAAAACGGAATATTGCACAGTCGACGAATTTGTTTTTAATTATAAATAACTTCCCAATAGTATTACGAACACCCTAAACACAATTTTATTACAATTACGACTACTATACTATTATTGTTCTACACATATACACACATACAAATATTATGTGTAACCGAAGATTTTTAATTGATTTTATAATAAATTAAATTATATATTAAACATAACTATATTTAATTTATAAATAAGTAAAGTATAATACCATAAAAAGGGATTTAGTGAAAAAATAAATTAACCTACATACATAAATGATTTATAAAAATATAATGTTAATCGATTTAAGTAATATCTTTGAATTTGTAGCCATATTAATATTATAATATATATATGTATATATATTGTCACGTTTTTAATTTTTTTTTTTAATTTTCCAGTTCCAATACCAATACTATAAATTAGTATACGTTCGTTGAGGAATCCTACTATTTATTTTAATTCAAAATGAAACCTTTCTGTCCAAGACAAAAAAAATATTAAAACATTAAAATTTTAAAAATATATTAGTAATAATCATTATAAGGCCGATTACAAAAATATATATTTTATGCCATTGTAACAATTTAATATATTTATATACGCAATCGCTAATGTTCATTAACTTCACGTATATCCAGTTTATCCGAGAGTATTAGCATTAGTATTTATAAACACTATGGGTATTTACTTTTTAAAAGAGTACTTCGCGTAGTTACCACTCGTCACTCCGATTATTGGCTCCGTCGCGTTTGTGCTATACAAATCGAAAATTAACTCCGATTTATCATAACAAACTGGCTCGGTTTGTATTTTAATGTTCGAATTAAACTCATACCTATATATATACATTTTCGTACGAGGTATTATTTTAATGGAGTATACAAATACAATGAAGTACATGCATGTAGAACGCGTAAATTCCAACAACCTCGAAGCTAACACTGACCGCGGAATTATGTTTGAATTAGCAATTTAAACACCGTGCAAAATAGATAATTAAAAAGAAAAGTAAAAAAAAATTAATTATATAAATCAATACATAAAAAAAGGAAAATTTGAATTTTTGAACGACTTTTCGCGTATAACTCAAAAAGTTTCCTTAAAATTATTTTTTTTGACGTACAAACGTAACCGATGTGCAAAAAGATTGTAAATCGCAAAAAAAACGGTAAACATAAGACTATATGATTTGTGTTAAGCGAAAGTAAACATGATTGACGAACAAAAAACGTTTGCATTATTGATAACACGTTTCGTATTTAATTTCGGTTACATACAAATCCAAATATCAATACTTAATCGATAGTATTGTTATACGTGATAGACGTCGAAAAATCGGCGATACTACAAATAACAAAAATGATCGCGGAATGGGCTACCGTATCGAATAAATAATACGCGATATTCGTTTTATATTGTATGGAAGTAGTTCGATAGATATTAGAACAGACAGCTAATGCCTCGTCCAGATTACTACAGATTTGTGGCGCGATAAAATTGTCGAATTTTTCGTTGTCGTATATATACAAGTATCGTTCACCATTTACGTATTGGCAATTATTTTTAATCATGAAATATTATTCCCGTGTGTATGTACGCGTGCATATATTTATTGCCGCACTATCGCGGATAAAGTTTTCAAGGTACACAACGTAGTATTAATACGTAATTCGGTTAAATCTATATTTATATCCAATGGAAAGATACGTACGGCAACAATATAGCTTGACCAATATATTCTCGAAATGTGCCGTATTATGGTTAGATAAAAATACATAATTGTGTTACACGTAAAAACGATTTACAAATATTGTAAAATATATGCACGAACCGCGTGCTTTTCTACGACAAAACAGACGACGATAGCCCGAATAATTATATAATAAATTTAAATATTTCGATACCAAAAACCAAAAATTATATTATCGTTGGGCGTTATTAAACAGAATCACGAGGTTATAATGTTGTACACTTAAAATTGTTACGAACAGCACACATCCAATAAGTTCGAAGCACGATAGGTTTAAAATTAATTTACAGTGTTTTCCAATTCCAATTTCAAACGTAGCGATCATTTACCGTAATTTTTTTTACGGTTAAGTATCGCCGACGTTATACAAACGGTTTACAAAACAACATATAATGTGATGAATAAAATTTAAATATGTATAACGACTCTTAATAATTTTGTATTATGTACCCATAATTATACCGAACTCTTATTTTATCTATACGCAATATGCATAACAACTGTTAAAACAAACTTCAACCTTTTTAACCCACAAACCAAAAAAATCATATATGTACATTAAAACAAAAGTTGAGTAATATACACAACTTATATAAAAATATAACTAAACGGATTTTTTTCATTTTCATCTTATATATCTAAACAAGTTAATTATAAACTTTGCACAAACCAGTAATATTATATAAAATATCGAAAAAATCGAAAATATCGATTGATATTTTCAACAAAATTGATTGACATCCACATACCTTATTACCCACCGATAATATCTCTGTAAAACTTAATTATCATATACGTGAGACTCAGTTAAAAACAAAAATGATTATCGAAATGAAGTACAAATTTATGTTATTACGTACGAACGATAAAAAAACTAAAAATATGCATTCGCATTGAGCGATTCGTGAAATAAACGATGAAAGACTATGTCGGTATAATTATCAATTTCACATACTTTTATATATCGAACCGATTTTTAAATATTATAATAGAAAATCTATTTTCTTAAAAATGTACATTCTAACTAATATGTTATAATTTTAAGAATATAAAGTAATTTTTATCAAAAAAAAAAAAAAAAAAAAAACGTTTA
>JAIPRN010004964.1:0-12528 GCA_025469175.1 Geopemphigus sp. TES_GeoC_2020
TATATATATATATTAGATACATAATAACTCGCCAAATGCCAAGATATCGGGCCCAAAACCCTTTTAAATGTGCATACTCAACAAGATAAAAACTCTTTATGCGATCCATTACCACGGAAAGGTATATTATATGAACTTAACTCTTCTGTGCCCATGTGTAGGATGGGAAAAAGCAAAAGAAGCGTGTAAAAAGGTTTATTTATTGAAGATTCGGACTATCAGAAATTGTCTACGTATTCTCGATAACTATTTACAAAAAACCAACAAAAAATGTCTAGTAAAAATATAAAAAAAATCCTATAACATCAAAAAAACTTGCAAGTCGTTGTCAGTGTTACGATTTTCTCGTTGTCTTTATGCAGCTACATAAAATTATTTTACAAATATTCGTTATTCCGCAAAGTTTATCGATAAATATATTTGGTTCAAATAACATGAAAACTAAAAATGTCATGGTTTTATTCAAATCATAAAAATAATATATTAATTGTTCTCAAGGAAAAATAAAATGTATAAACTATGTATAAGTGTCCGCTAACAATAATACCGTATATACCATGTTGATTGTTTCTCTGTTATAAGATGAAGAATTAAATACAAATAATACTATTTTAATTTTTAGTGGCATTTTAGAAAAAAACTAAACTATATTATTAGTTATTGTAAATGTGTAAAACGTTAAAACTTTGTAGTCTATGCTTAGTAACAACTGAAACAACAAAAATGTTTCCATATAATAAAAATTTTCTAAATACAATATATGGAATCTTCTCTTTGTTTTCAAATAAAATATGCATGGTAAGAATATAATATTCTCAAGTTCTTATTTTTATTTTGATAATATAAAAATCAAAAAATTTTTTGGAGCTTCCTGAAATCATGTATTTTTTTCTTATTATGTTGCATATTTTATTATTTAGACTTTTTAGTGTTTTATTTTGTAAAACATAAATGATAATAAATTAAAATAGCGTTATTCGAATTGTATATTCATAATAAGATTAAAATAGTTATATGTTTATTGATTGGATATTTTGTTAAGTATATATTTTGTTAGACAGTATTTGAATAGGGCTATTGCTTTATGAGTAGAGATAAATAATAATAAAAAATTTTTTTTTATCATTTAATATAAATACATTTTAGAACTTCTTATTCGAGTGTGGTTAAATGTAATTTCAAAACAGCCATGAAAAATAGTCAATTTAGGACTCGTAGTAATAGTCTTTTTAATGTTAGCCATTAGTTATATTAAATGATGACAGTTTAATTTTTAACCTATTGTTAAGACTGTGGATTATTCAAAGTTATTATTATTGTTATTATTATTTTACTGAAATAAAATAAATAATATTACATCAACCCAGATAAAGTCATTATTTTATGAATAATTATAATTAAATAATATACTATTTAAAATTTTAAATTATACTGTGCTTATATTTTAATTATATATATTTAAGGTGCCGGAGAGCAATAAAATTTAAAATTATGATTTTATTTTTGCACATCGTAAATTCTTGGAAATTACATAATAAAAAGAAACGAATAAAAAACTGAATTCAAATCCATTAATTATTTCACTTATGAGTTAAGTTAAAATAATCAACGTTTAACGCAAAGTCCAATATTTCATTATTATTCATATTTGTATAATCTATTATGTCAAGAATTTAAAAATTCTTAAAAAGAATGAAACGAAAAAAATCAACACATTATTATCATGCATTTATGAAAGCAACCTAATCAGATCGGATACCCTCTAAGGTACTAACGAGATAATTATGTATTATTATTAAGGTGTTAGTTAATATCTCATCCGTATTCACGGAAAATGTACAAAGAGAAAAGTATAGGATTTCATGATTAACATTTAATTAAAAAATATTTTACTTTATATTATAAAATATATCTTTCATTAATATTATCTGTAATAAATTAATAATTTACCATACTGCTTTTGAAAGAATTGCTTCTTTTTGAAAAAGAAGATTCAGTTTTTAATATTTTAGTTTACCATTTGAGAATTCCATTATATTTCAATTTTATATTATGAATTTTTATTAATTGATCTATGGCGAATAATCCAAAAATTTGAAATTAATTTTTATATTAAAAAATAAATTTGAACAATTAATTTAAATCTTATAGATGTTGGCGATTATCTAAATATTTCATCTATACACATATCTATATATAAAACATCGAAATACTAAATGTCAAATAGAACACAGCATAACAATAAAAATAGTACTATAAATTGGTCTATAATCATAATTTGTGTAATGAAATATATTATTTTATTTAACGCATTTAATTAAATATCGAAATATTCTTGATAATATTAATTTAAAGAAATATAAGAAAATGTTTACTTACATAAAATATTGATTGCATTTATAATAATTTAAAATTCACGAAATTTATAAAATGTACTAATCATATTCATTCATCATAACTTTATATATTAAAAGTAGGTTTTATAGTTAAATAAATACATAAAAGTAGAAAATATTATATATGTTTTTTTATCAATCCTACACTATATATGTTTAATATATGTAATATGTATATTTAATATATTTGGTTGTCTACTCGTTGAATCTATTTATTTAAATACCTGTGTAAGCTATATGATATTGTATATAGTAGTATATAAAATGAAAGGTGAATTCGTTTATTTGATTTTGATTTTAATTAGTAAGAATAACGTTTTAAAGATTAATTTTGACGTCTTATTTTATATTTTATATTGCTGTTATTAATTGGTTAAAATTTGATAAAATTAAATAAGAAAATACACAAAAATATTTCTTAAGTATAATTTATTTTCCATTAATTACTTAAATAATTATTATTTAATTTTACGTCGCACACGATTACATCGTATTAATTTATATATTATTTTAAACGAATTCAATTCGTTTGTGCGTATTAAACCTATATTGACATATCTATTGGTCCACTGAATTATCAAAATAATATTACAATATGCAGTGGATAAATATTATATTTTAAATAAGTATTTCAAATATGAAAATATAATCATTTCTAATAAACAAATATACCGAAGAATGAAATAATTTTGTCAGTTACATGCACAGTCGCATGTGTATGATTCTAGTAGCGGAAGAGTGTCAACAGAAAATATAATTACAGGTTAAAATGTTTTAAACGAATTGTTTGTATTCATATTCTACTCGCAATAACGTGTGTATAGTATATTAATATTTATCGAGAGTATAAATGTATTCATTGTTATATATTAACAATGTTCCGAAAATATGGAAAATTAGTTTTCAAATTATTTAGTATAATCCAAATCTAAGTATTATGGAATAATACAGACGTAGTTCTTTTATTTGGAACAATTATTTTCCGACAAATGTATAGCATATTAATAGGCTTCTTTCTGAATAACTATTGTTAACGTATTAAATAAATTTGTTATTGGAGAAACAAATGGAAATTTTTAATAATTGTTTTGGCTTATCAAATACTTATAATACGAAATCGAGTTCTTTTATCATTTAAATGATTCCACGAGCTTTTAACGTTTGCTGATTAAAACGCTTAAATTTATTAGAACAAAAAAAAATTTTTAAGTTATTTCCTTCACTTGAATACAAGTAAAACCTATTATTATAAACATGTCCGATTTTACATAGATAAATTAAACGATCGAATTCTGTAAAATTATGTTACCGTGATCCATTATGAATTGTTATATTGGTTTAAAATTTGTTACGACATCTTAAAATGTCATTTGTCTAATATTATTATAGCAGTGCGCTCAATGTAAATACAAATCATTACAAATATTTGTAATTTAAAAAAGCTTACCGATAAGGATTCTATATAATATTAAATTTAGTTTAGAACCTAACTGCTATCTAATAATACGTAAGTTTATAGGGTGATGATAAAAGAAAAATATTTTCGTGTGGAATACGTAACTATAAATTAATTTTGATACGCGTAGGTGTGTTTTTTTTTAAATCATGCGGCTGACCTCACATCTGAGCGATATTTCAAAGTTCAGTCCGCCCTACACATACATGAATGTTATATGTATAAACTTCTAGGTGTTGCCGTGATTCAGGTTTTTATATATATATATATGAATTTGAAGTTTATATATTATTTTCTTCTTTTAACGAGTTTTTTTTTATTGAGATGGCTTATTGGTGGTACAAGCAATGAACTCATTACATTAAGATAATAACGATTGGGTAATATCAATAAAACATACAGACTACTACCATGTATGTATATATATAATGGAGCTAACAGACTAAGGAAAAGACCTTCCCTATCAAATTACTGGGTTTTCGATATTTCGAATTTTGCTTTCTCTTTATTTCACGTCGGAAGTCGATTTATTCGTTTCTATACCAATTTAACTGCTATCCCTGATCTGTTCGACCGGCTTCTATAATTTATGAAGGTTACTAAGAAAACTACAGAAACATATATTATATACATATATACCCGTATATATATAAATGAATAAGAAAACAAAAATTATTTTTAATAAATAAATTGGCAAACTTTTGAGTACATATTTTATTATATTTTTACTTCCTTGAATTCACATTTAAAATTCGTGAGAAATAAACAAAAACAATAAATAAAAAATCAAATGTTTACATCGTTAAATGACGTAAAGAGACATATTATGGGTAGCTTTTCAGTGCATTCTTTTTGTGTTCGTAAAAGAATGTCAAAATAAATATTAGTGAATACTATTTTTCCCTTTGATAAATCTGAAACCAATAACAATCAGGTCAACCATGTACATTTTTTTTTGTTTATCTAACAATCTAATTATTTTGATTTAAAGCAATTGAGTAATATATTTTATACCGAAAATGTATTATAGAATTTTTTTTATTTAGGAACGATGTTTAATTTGATTTACGCTTAAAAAAATATCGCTGAAATAATTATACAAATTAAAAAAACAAATTTTGAAAACGAAAATATAAATATAAAACAAATTTATTTCGTTAATATAAAATCAAAAATATATTTTATATAATTTCAATTGTACACCGCAGTGTTTTTAAGTTCATTACTTTTGAACACATAATTAACTATAACAACAAAATACATTAATTTCATACGTGATCAAATGAAAATGTCATATAACTTGTTCGAATGTTGTTGGTTACACGTAATTTTTTAATTGTTTATAGTTTTCTACTACGGCTACTACTTTTTTTTATAAATAACGTTGTATACTGCAAATAATTATTATAATGCAAACAACAACTAATAACTAAAATTTGTATTTTTTAAAACATACCTATATACGAATATATGATCATTCTATAATGATTTAAAAGCACATACAGAGAAACAATTAGGAAATAAATAAATTAAGGCTAATAATACGTACGATAAAGCAGTATTCATCATAATAAACATTTATAGTTATTTCAATATATATATATAATTTATATAGTACACCAACGTATCCACAAAATGTTCACAAATAATAACAATTACCCTTTCCTGGAAACCATAATCTTTTGTGAATACGAACGAGTTGCGTATTATTGTTATACATTCTCATCAGTTACCTTACCATGGTTCCTGAAGGCATAAGTATATATTTTCATATTTATTATGCTCTCTTTGACATTACTTCCTATATACCATTGTAAACCTTTCTTACCGTCGAATTTCTTACTTATTTCATTCCAACAACAATAATTTACAATTTCATGTTTGTTAGTTATTTATTCCTAAACTTTTCTCTTTGTCATTTGTTGTGCTACTATAATTTGTCCAAACACGAACAAACGCGTAATACCAAATTTAATTCTAAATTTTGTTTACTTTATACAATTTTCCTGCTAAATCAGAATTTTTAATGTAATGATGTAACGAAACTAACTTATACGAAAATACATATATTTTGTTAGTATACCAGCATTGAAATTTCCTATAAGGATGCTACTAATCAATATAAATCAACGTCATATAGTTACGTTATTATCCAATAAACGTTAGTCATATAAAAATATATATTTTGGGCACGTTAAAGTAGTAAATGAATTCCATATCGCTTTTTCTACGTCTTAAATCTAAACAATACGAGAGCTTATGACGTATTTCTCAAATGATAGTTCAAAACGTAAAAGTAAAATAATAATTCATAGTAATCGACAGCTGTTTAAAACAGCAATCACTGATAATTGTAAACATTTAAATCAAATATACGAGAAAAAATTAAATCCTATAGCGTCTCATCTATATAGCTCTTAATAATATTAAGAAATACAATTCGCGTAGAAATATTTTGAAATATTCCTCTCGATAACAATCAATAAAATCAGAACATTTATGTAGTCCTGGTAACGATTTATCTATAAGTGTTCTTAAATAATACAAATTAGGTTTTTCGCGCATCAACGACGTTTTAATAAACGAATACACGGTTTACAGTGTTTTATTAAGGTTGAAATATATTTATATAAATTAATCTTTAAAATAGTATACACATATACACAATGAAATATATGTGTTTTTATTGAATTTCAGAAAGTCGCATTAATGGTTCGTGATTAAACATTGGCGTGGGATACACTTAATATAGCCATACATAGCCATATTGGCCATTTACCAAAACTCGAGTTCAATGCACGACTCTTCATTGAAAAGTTCGGTTCACAAGTCCTGAGTGAATTGTCGTAAGCAAAGTTACAAATATAATATATTTTTTATCTTTTAGCTGTAATGCGTAAAGTTACTTCGTAAATTGTTCTAAGTATTTGAATCGATCACCTGGTTTCAAGAATGAATTACGACACATTTCCACAAAACGAATTGGATACTAGAGTTGAAAAATTAACCCCGCCTAAAAATATATTTATACGAAAAACTTCACGGTACGTGCAAATATTTTTTACGTATTGAACGAATGACTTGGAATTTAAATAGTGTATTACGATCAACACCCGTCGAATATTTCGAAATTGAAAATACGTTTGTTATTAAAAACTATAAAAATTGGAAAACGAAAAATTTAATACATTAATGTTAAAATATCCAATAATTAAATACTGTCATATATAAATAAATGAAAATTCACGATATCGAATAAATACTTGCCATTATTTGTACGGGAAAACCACTTAAACCCCGCGTTTGGAAGCAAAAGTGTTTTTAATTTATGGATAGTAAATTGTAATTTTTATTCTTGCTACTAATGGTCAATAAAATAAAAACAAATGTTTACAATACAGAAAAATATCTAATAAAGAGCCCGAACCCGGTCGACAGCTCTTATTCAACATATATATGTTATACTACAGTAATATATTAAGACTTTAATAAAGACTAATACGGTTTTGTGGCAAAAAAAACAATGTTGAGGTCGTAAAGTCGCTGAAAATTGGCTAAACACGCTATCATTAACTGTTTACGGGATTATTTTTAATTATATTATTATAAGTTTACGTAATTGTCGATATTTTGATAAGTTAGGTGAGATAGCAATAATCCATGTTATGCGGATAAAATCTCGTTTTTTCGTCCACCATCACATATGTAGAATATCACATACGTTTTATTATATTTCTATTATTATAATATATAATAATAAAAATATTATATATAATTTATATAATCGTTTGTCAAATGTTGTTCACTAACATGCCGTTTCGGAATTTTTTTTCGCAATTGTTTCTCGGTTTAATTGCATTTTCCCGTACCTCATGAATTAAAAGGTAATTGGAACTTTTGTGCCATTACCAATTGTTATAAATACGGCTTTTTTGTGTGAAGTCATAATGACTTTTAAAGCCAACCTTGCCTTACGTTTTTAAATATATTTTCGTCTACGAATTAGTGCGTTATTACAGCGTTTGATCATCGTGCGATTATATATTTCAATTATTTATTTATATAAAGGTAACGGCTGGTCGTTTTGCACATCGACGATTTGCAAATGATAATATATAATATTTTTCGTTGAGCCAAAAGGCGCAATTTTTAGATTATTATTCTTTGTGTCGTGAATTCTTTTATATAACATTTTTGTCCAATTTTTTCGTTTATTACAAGCAACCCATTGCATTATTTAATACGTGTTTTTCGCGATACCATCGAAATTATGAAATTCACAAAGATTGTGTTTCAGTTATAAATGACGATGCTCATTTATGTTTAGATATTTTTTACAATAATATTCGCGATATATAGGAGGTCAAAGACGCTAATTTTATGTCATCGGTATAACATCTGAGTTTTCGGTAGTGTATAAGCAAAAAAGTGTTCCGTACACAATTCAATAGCTTCTAAAATGTTTGAAGTAAAAACAAAAATAAATCCTTATTTTGATTCGATATTAAACTCGGTTTATTAATCAAAAAATTAATAAAATATTTTTATTTCAGCCGCTATTGAAATCCACCGAATATTTCGCCATTATTTTATGTTTATTGTTACGAAATATATAATATTTTTCTATAACTAACTACAAACGCTTTCAAATATTTTCATGTCGAAAAATATGAAACTTCTAATAATGTGATACATAAAAGGTACATAAACTACATAATGCTAATATATTTAATACGTATTCTATATATTATCAGTTAAAGTAACGAAAACGTAATTTAATATTGATTTATGTATTCATTAACAATTGTTATTATAAAACATGTTTAAATACTTAAAAAATGTATATATATATATAAATTATAGTTATACTTACAAAAGCATTTCATTCGTAAATTTTTAAAATATGTTCAATGACGCGATATAATTAACGTTATAACTTTAAATATTACAACGTTAATTCTATAACAAATTTTGTTCCGGATTTGAAATATAATAAAATCAAGACCGATTGATGTATTATTTGGGAGAATAGCAACAAACCTTAAATACGTACAGCATAGGTTTGTATACGCAACACTGTTAGTGTGCTCAGTGGACTTTTTGACTCGATAAGATTTAGCAAACGTCCAACGATGTCCATGCAATACTATGGTGAACGATAAAAACGGTCGCGACGGTAAAGAAATAGCCGTAGTGGAAATCGCGGGAGCGAAAGTGAGAGAATAAACTTAAATTAATAAAAACTGGGCCAGAGTAGATTGTAACCCGATGACGTTGACTAAGTATTTTGGTGTTGCCTCGTTGATTATTGATCTCGGAAAATGCGAATATGTGTACGCACGCGTGCGTGTGTGCGTGACTGTGCAGTACGCGGCGTGTGTGTGTGTCCATTTTTGGTACTTTTACCCTTAGTTTTACATCTCTTTCTCATCGCAATAGGATAATGAAACTTTTCCAAAAACATTTCACCACTCGTAATAATTAAAACACAACATAATATCGCTATACAAAACAGTGCGTTTACGTGTGAGATATATTAATTACAAACGTTATATGTGGCGAAAGGATATAATTCAGCTGAAATTAACGAGACAAGCCTACATTCATTCAATAACTACGAATGCCTTATTTTATGGATCACTACAAATGTCAATGCTCGTTGAACCTTATTATTACTATTAATATATTGTTTCAACGTAGTTACATACGAACAATATGCGGCAATGTCATGTATAATTATTTTAGACGGCCGCTACGCATTACGGGGCCACATGAACATTTATTTCTCGGGGCTTCAAATATTCTCATTTGGCGGCTGAGTAATAATGTGAATGTTGTAAAATATTATAAGCACTAGAAATTAAAAATCGTGCTACTAAATGTATAATAAAAATTATTTATTATCGCCATGTATTTTAAAATTAATCTATTGCTGACAAATACGGATGAAGAGTGTAATAATGTTTTTCATCTTAAGTTTGAAAGCAAATTAGACGATAAATCGTGATATTACGTATATTAAAATAATACATTTTCGCTTAAATTCAAATTACTTTTTTATCGATATACTTAATGCGGGGCCCTGAGCTATCGTTTTGGTTGCGATGGCCTTTCGTCGACCCTGTTAGGCATTCCTCCTACAGTTTTTAAAACTAAATACCTATAAATTTTTTTCGACAATTTTTTTTTAAAGTGCCCCTCAAAATTGACGAATTTAAATGTATGACGTTATATTTAATGATAGTGTATTACAATAAGTTGTTTCCATCGTTTTCATCCGAATCATAGAAATTAAAAAATACATTTTTCACTAGATTTTATGAAATTAAAGGAAATTAATTAAGTTTACAAAGCATTAGATAAGTTAAATAATAAAAATATTTTAGAACTTAAAATTCTAACTCAATTTTTAATAAACCACAGATATTTTAATAATATCTAATAATTTATACAAATGTTCTTTTATTATTGTGTATAATAATTACATTTGTATTACATCGCACATTATTGCTCATTTTAATCGGTAATTTTTTCTCAGAAACATTTTTGAAAACGATCAATTATTGATTTACATATTAAAATATACAAGATTTAATATTTAGTTTTTAATTATAGAAAGTTTTTTATCAAATGTATAATGATTATGGTTTGTATATTTGCACAGATTGCAGAATTTTCGATCGTTTTATTCGTCGAATTTTCCCATATAAATGGTACATACATTTATTTAATTTAGATCAAATAAATTTCATCCTGTTTACAAAAATTCCACAATTCAATATAATATAAAAACAAACAAAAACACTGATATATTTTTATAGACTAATTAAATAAATATACATTTCATGAACATCGATATAAAAAAATCTCAGTTGTGATTTAGTACTGACAACAATTTATATTTGTTTAATAAAACCAATATAAAAAATTTTGTTTTTGCAATATTGAGGTATCAACATTTGGAACCAATCCAAATTTTTAACAATAAGAATGTAAATTATATATAAATTACAACACATCTGTTAAATTGAATTATATCGAATTTTTGGCCATTTACCAATAATTTTCAGTTAAAGTACTTACAATACTCATATTGAACGTAATATTTAATAAGTAAATCGGTTTTTTTTCTTCATTTAAATTTTTTTTTATTATTTAAGAGTTTATGTATATTATTTATTTATAAATACTATAATATTTAATATTATAAAATAAATATAGTATAAATTTATCTATTTATAAAGAATAAATATGATTATTAATATAAAAGAATTTTAACTTGTGATATAAAAAGACAATAAATAATGAAAAAATATAAAAAAACGCAGTTTTTAATAATCAAAAATACCGTTTGATTAAAATATATATAAAAAATAGTTTTTAATTTTCTTCAGTGCAATTGGAGTGTAAGTTAATATTTTATGTATCTACAAAAAAAATGTCTTAATTAATGGACAACGATTTTCAAATATTTTTAAAATATTTCTATAGAAGATTAAAATTGATTGGAATTGTTTGATCTTGACCCGATCTGTTGAATAAATTACTTATATTTAAAGAAATAAACTTTTTTTGAGAAACAAAATTACATTATAATTACACTTATTATGTTCATTATATAATCGTGAGTAATTTCAACTTCTGCACAAATTGGAACAATTCCTGTACCCGATGGATATTATACAGTTTTTAATTATGAATGACCTTGTTTTAAAAAGTCTTTCGTAGTTTATGTTTTAAAATTTTATTCGAAGATAAAAACATATATGATTACAAGAATTTACAGCACCAATGTGCAACTATTTATTCTAATAATAAAATATGCAAAATTATTACAATATTATTTTTGACTTACATGATATATCTATATGGACTTTCAATCTTATACCCGTCATTATATTTGAATTATATAAGTTACAGGTGAGCCACAGAGAAGTAATATGTTTTATTTACAAAAAATAAGTACGTTGTAAATATAGGTCCATTATTCATAAAGATTGAGGTAATGTTAATAATATTGATTTTATTTGTTATGGAATTGTTAATACATACAAATAAAATAATAAATTATATGAACTATATTTTATGGTTAAAATTATAAAAATATAATTTTTTCTATTCAAATATAGAAAAGACTTTATTGAATGACTCTTATTGTTATCCGTTCATTTAAATAGTATTTGTTTTATATATATTTCAAATGTCATTTCTTGGAGTAACTATTAGACATTTTTAAGAATAAGTAAAAATAATAATTTTAAATAAGTCATCTTTTATGAATTTGGTTTTATGTTTACTACTTAAAATAAGAAATTTTTATTTATTTCACTTATTTCTCAAGAAAAAAAATCAAACTTTATATTCGTTTTCTACAAAATAAATATTAAACATTGGCTTTTAAAATAAATACACACAATTTTAACTTTCAACCTAATGTCTAACTTTAGAAAATAAATAAATAAATATAAACAGTTAAAATTATGTCGTAAATTAATTTTTAGAAGTTTCATTTACTATTGTTCATAAAATAATGAATTCGATATATTAACGTATTCGTTAGTAAAAATGAAATAATAACAACAAAAATTATATAAGTTTTTATAAAACGCTATTCGAAAGAAATTTAAGCATTTTGTCGAAGCGTAATGAATAATAAAACACACGGCTCAGTTGTTT
>JAIPRN010004966.1:0-12521 GCA_025469175.1 Geopemphigus sp. TES_GeoC_2020
TATATATATATATATACTGTATATCTACATAATTTTGTCCTAAATAATATAATATTGGTTGGTAATTATAGACGTTATTGGTCGACTTATTATTCGTGTTATACTATCTTATATGTATATACACGAAAAGTATAAATATACGTTATAATTAATTCACTTTGGTGTAATTGGAATTTTATTATGTACGTAAATTTAATGTTTTTAGTTTTTGGAAAATGACTTATTTATGTTTGACTTTTTGACCGAAACTTCCGATAGTGTTAAATGTGTTCATCGAAACTGTAAAATATGTGTTTGTACAGTTATTATACGTATTATTTTAGCGCTCGAAAATCCGTCATTGCTCGAACGTATTGCACATCCAACATAACATTACTCCGCCGTAATGGACCAATTTTCGCGTTTAAACAGTAACGAGGAGACGATCGTGATTCCAAAGGACCGTGTTGGCAATGGCATTGGATATTATACTAATAACGGCGTTGATGACACCCGCGATAGCTCGGCGAAAATTACGGTAACTCAAACAAACCTAACTTTTGACGTCGACGATGACAATGACCGTCAGTTGCAACCGCCATTTTCGTATTACGGGTCAACTCCTCCATCGCAGTTATTTCGGAAACCGGAGAACATCGTCAAAGATAGCGCTAGCAATCTACAAAACGAGTCCAAAGTTTTGGTCATATATACTGGTGGTACCATCGGCATGATTAGAAACAACGAAAATGGTAAGCGTAAAATAATTATGTTACGTATATTGTATACATTTCGTGTTTCGTTGATAAATCACGCCGGGTCGAGTCGTCGATTATTGAAATTTTACAATCCGAAATTCAATTTTATAATACGCCGCAGTTACATTATTTATTGGATTTTGAGACCGATCTAATCGTGGGCGTATTATATATGTAGTCACGTATAGTGAAAGTATATGCAAAATATATTAAATAAAAATTTATAAATTGGTACTTATTTATTGAAGCTTATTAAAGGCTTAATATAATATATACTCGAAATAATATTTCTCTCGAATTATCCGTTATCGTAGTATAGGTATTATAATATTAAGAAATATCTTGTTAAGGACGTCACAAAATGTATAACAATAAATATACATTAAACGCGTACTTATTTGACGGAATAGTTAACTCGGTGTTGTATACATATAAGTGTGTGCGTGTATTTATAATGTAAGTACGTCAGATATTACTACACAAGCTCGATTAGCATAATTGTACAGGAACTGGGGTCAACATATTTTCGGGAGCCCCCATACAAAAAAAAAAAAATATACGTACATATATTTATATTATTCGTCATACAATGGTTACTATAAAATATTCGAATGCTAAACGTGGCTCAAAAGTAGAAACTTAACTACCCGATTTATTAGTATAATTTGTCTAAATTAATTTTGGTTACAAGTAACTTTCTTAATTTTTTGAAGACATTTTTGGAATTTGTACCAATTATATCTAAGATAACGCCCTCGTGAAAAAAAATCCTATTGAAATCGATTAGTGCATACTACGAGCGTTTATCGTAATATTATTTTAGTCACTAAGCGTGTAGTGTTACGTCAATTTTTTAAAATCCGTTTAACTCGTATATTATCGTATTATAATTAATATTGGGAAACTTTGAAAAGTTCGGCATCGTTAGTGATCACGTGATCATCGTGATAAGAACGCGAGAAACACAAATGTGTAATGTAATTTATTTCGCCACTAATTCCGATATATATATATATATCTAAACAAATAATTTTGCTATCATTTCCATTATTAGTATTTAACATATTAATTATTTATGAACGAAACGCATTTTCGCGGTACGGTCAATAAATGGCGAACACGTGTGTACGAATATTCGTAGGTCATCATTATTTGCCTATAATAATATTACGCAGTGGGTGAATTAATTATCGCGATTATTAATAATATATTGTCATTAAAGAATCCTCTAATTACGGCAATTACTTTAATTTATTAACATTTAACCGTAGTAATTATGTATGTGTATGTATATTTAATTAACGTATATATATATATACATACGTTAATTTTTATAGTACTTAGTGTGATGACAACAAAATAATTAGGATCATTCTCGATTTCAATAATGTACAAATGTATGATTTTGGAAGTAATAAACTACAGTGATGGTATTGCGACAAAAAACATATGTCGTTGCTCGTATTATATTATCCGTAAAAATAAAATAAATGACTACAGATTGTACGCCGCAATCGAATTATTCGATTATTTATGGCCAATTATTTAATAATTATTAATAATCTCGACCATTAACGTAGTATATACGTATTAATATACCTATTATAATAGTTATCTACAAGTTTTACGAAAATAGACGCGTGAATAATAAATGGAAGGACGTTGTCTAAAGTTAGAAAGCACCGTGCATAACACACGTTTATTAAACAAAAGTGACTACTCACGTAATCGATTACAAATTTCTTACGTCTCGACGAGAATTTCACACGTGGCCACATCTACGCAAAATTATTACTATTCGTATACTCGCCTTAAACGTAGAATGTTTATGTCGGGTCTAAACCACTAAATATTATCAATACGCGTTATTCATAAACGTATTTTTGCAAAAATAAAAAATGATAAACGATTTTTTAAAATAAAGATTGGTCGTAACAGGTTTTATGTCCCGCATTTTTTCATATGAATGCCAAACAGCGACTGATAAAGTTGTGGTAGATTAATATCTACAAGTCTAATGACTTGCTCGTCCATTGTACTTTAAAAGTATGTAACGGATATATTTTGATGGCTAAGTTAGCATGTACAACAGTGCATTACTCATCAGATATATTTTTAAAATAGCAAAAAAAATTTTACAAGGCTTATGTGTTCCAGTCGTTTTTTAAATCGTCAGTTTTGTTATTGTTTCAAGTCTTGGTGCCCACGTCCAGCAAGAACTCCGATTTCCTGATGGAACACAAAATGCGTACAGACCCACGATTGTACGATGCTCAGTATGCACAATTAAAGTATGGCCAATCCATGAATTGCAGTCCGCTAGTATTGCCGTACGTATTAAAATCATGACGTCTTATTAACAATTATGTATAAGTATATTATATACATTTTTTCATATTATGTGGACTGTACGATGTCCCACAGCTACGTCAGGGGATTCCGTAGAATTGTGTACTCAGTTTATCAATACTTTGAACTTTTGGATTCAAGCAATATGTGTATGCGTGATTGGAGGACTATAGCAGAAGACATATGGGTAAGTACTAAGCACTTTATATATATATGTGTTCAAATATGAATTATCGTTTTGTTCTGTAATAACATAATACATATTTAATTTCAACAGAAAGTTGTATAATAATTTTTTAACTAGAATTCGATCCATTTCTTTTGGACTTCGAATTTTATGTCCTTAAAATTCTAAAAAGATTATGTTTTGTTGTTAAAAAATTTTAAAATTCTAAATATTTATACGGATATTTGATTTAGATTTGTAGCTTTCTTTGTTTACGTAATAATACTCTTAACTTGTATAATAATTTACATTATTAACTGGATTAAAACACTGGATAAAATATAGTTAACTTTCGTCTAACAAATGAGTAATATAGACTCACGTCTGTTGGTTTGAATAGTATTATAATTTGTACCACAGACATGGTCATAATGAATATTGTTTTACAGCAAGCTTACGAACTTTACGACGGGTTTGTTGTGTTACACGGTACTGATACATTGGCGTACACGGCGTCCGCATTATCTTTTATGTTCGAAAACCTTGGTAAAACGGTGATAATTACAGGCGCACAGGTATATTATTTTTAATATTTTCAAATGTTTAGTATATGACATTAAAAACTCATAGTTTAAAAGTTTATAACAATTATCTTAATACAAGTATATATTTAAAAAAGATCTCACAATTGACCAAAAATTGGTATTTATGTATACGAACAAGTTACAGCGCAAAAGTCCATGAAATATTGTCTAACATAGGGAAGGCGTTATATTATAACTATTTGTTTTTATAGATCCCTGTATTTGATTTACGGAGCGACGGAAGTGACAATTTCGTTACCAGCTTGTTAATGGCTGGTAACTATTGCATTCCTGAAGTTACTATCTTGTTTCACAATAAATTGTTACGTGGTAACCGAACCGTCAAGATGGACTGCGAAAATTTTGCCGCTTTTGACTCACCAAACTTGCCTCCTTTAGCCATCATCGGAATCGACATAAACGGTATGTTTTTGCAATTATTAAGATTAAAATGCATTTGTGATCAGGCTTTGGGAGGTTGGGACTTGTACAAAAAATGATGGAAATATGGACGTAAATATGGTCACGAAATTCTAAAATATGTTACATAATAATGATACTTCTTATCTGGAGGTGATATACGAATAGAATATAAAAGAAACGGGAAAAATAATAACGCCGAATCATCATTGTTTAAATTGTTCGAATTTTTTATTTCCACAAAAATAAGTAACACTAATTAGCTATAATCGATAATAATATGGTTTTCGATTGTACGTGCAATAAAATGATTTATATAATTACAAATAAAAATACCTTCTATGTATAATCATAGGTCATTTATATAAGAATTAAATGGCGTTAGTTTTTAATGCTTCGTATTTTTTAATGAAATAATGGGACACGTCAGACCATATGAATTAATAGTTAAAAATATTCTATATTAATACATTTATCGTAATCAATAATTTTACTGACTGTGTACGTTTCATGCTATAAATATTCGTTGTTGACGTTATGACCATTATTACTATTCATATACGGCACAGTATCGTTCAGACAAATTTTCCGGCCGAAAACCATCGAAAAGTTTAGGGTTCATCTACAGCTTGACGAGAATGTCAGTTTACTACGTATTTTCCCGAACATAACAGCTGACACGGTATGTACGCCACTGCATATATATATATACAACTTTGATTACACGACTAATCAAACGGGATATTCGTTTAGGTCCGGACTTTTCTGCAACCACCCATCCGGGGAGTAGTGTTACAGACGTATGGAGCTGGCAATCTTCCCGTTAATCGGGGTGATATAATGGCTGAACTGAAAGCAGCCACCGACCGAGGCGTAATCGTATTCAATTGCAGCCAGTGTTATAAAGGCTCGGTAAATGCCAGCTACCAGACAGGAAAGGTACGTATTCGTGGTTGATTATTTTACCTATAACAATAAATATTGGCCGGGTAGTGTGGCGACTGAGGCCATACTACAAGTTGGTAAAACCGGGGGAACCGAAAAACGTATAATTTCTTGAGGACCTTTGATTTATAAACAACATATGAAAACAAATAGGTGCTGAGTCAAGTCGGCGTCATTTCTGGTAACGACATTACACCCGAAGCGGCCCTTGCCAAACTATCATATGTACTTTCGAAGGATGATTGGGATTTGAGTACTAAGCGAATGGTACATATACACTTCATTGTATAAACTTTTCAGTACATGTCCTTATGTTAAACAAACCATTCTGGACACTTAATATTATGCGGGTTTACATAGATGCTTAGCGCAAATCTAAGAGGCGAAATGAGTGGAGGACCGCCAAAACTGTCCAGAAAGAATCACGCTGCCGATGAATGGGACCTCGTAGATGCAGTGGCTCGTACTCTGTTACACGAAAACAATTCACACGAACAGACATCTTTAGGCGGTGTTCTGTTTCCAGCGATGTTAGGAAATGCTGTTTTCCGGTCAGACTTAAATAAACTAGATGAGCTCAAAGGTTTCGTGAGTATACCTCGGTTTTTGTATTCGCTTCGTTAATAAACATTTTCGGTACTTACAAATTTTTAATATTACGTTATTGATATGGGTAGTGAATATTATAAATATTCGCGTTTTTTTCGGTAAACAGATACAAAATACATCGAAAGGTTCTAAATAATTCGGAACAAAATTTTAAGTGTAACATTTTTGACACTTTTAATAATTAAAGGAATATTTTGGCCATTATAAGCAATAGTATTTTCAATTACTACGTACACAAGGTTTATACATAACTTGTATTACTATATTACATTAGAAGTTAATAATCGAACAACGTTTTATAATTCCGGTTTTGTTTCGAATTTTAGGGCGCTAATTTTTCCGCTCAGAATGCTGATGGCCGGACTGCTTTACATCTTGCGTGTGCTTTGGGAGATATACGCATTGTGCGGTACTTGTTGCTGAATGGAGCTAGTGTGCATATAAAAGACCAGTGAGTATACCTATATCCGAAATATGTTAAGATCTTAGAAAAAGTCTAGTGATAAGTTAATAGAGAACGCAATATTTTTCGGAAAAAAACATTGATTCGGAAAACGTCATAACATATTAAAGTGGTTCGGGACGTTATTAGTTATTAAGTTACTTGTAGTTTCTCAGCTTTTCGTATATCGTTAAATAATAATGGCCAATAATTTTTACGAGCGTACATTTCCCTCGAATTTAAGTTTTGATAGAACGCCGTTAATTGACGCTGTTGAGACCGACCGACAAGATGTGATAGCTTTATTGAGACGATGCGGAGCTCATCTCAACTCTCCAGCCAAGCACGTTGGCCAGCAGATGTGCAAGTGAGTACATAATATTCGACCGATATAAACTAACATTATACTCGATAGTCATAAACTATAGTGAACGGCGTATTCATAATTGGATACAGTAATACGGTATGTTACTTGTACGACGTTATGTTTGTAACGAGTATCATTAAAAAACGTGGAATCTATTTGACCGTCGTTCATGTTGTAATAACGACGATTTGTTCATCGTCACGTTATTATTGTAATAGTGCCGCTCACAGTGGGAACGTTCAGCGCTTAAAGTCCTATGCTGCCGCCGGAGCTGATCCAATTTCGGCCAGAGACATGTACGGCAGGACTGCTTTACACGCGGTATGTATATCGCCATAACGCGACACGTTCGTATTAAGCGTTTTGTGTTTTTTTGAAAACATTGTCGTGTACGCGTGGTTTCGTATTCGTATTTCATTAACATTTGTTCCGACACGCTGTCTGTCGACATGAATCGAAATACGAGCACGTTTGCAAGCGCTCGTTGCATTTATATTTCCCAGATTTTTTAACAGTATTCGACGCGTTCGACTACGTAATTTGGACACCGCAAATTAAACGACGGTTTAGTTTCTCGTCCTTATTTTCTACGACATATACCTCCTTACTCTACGTACTGCGAATTCTTCACTTCCCAAATACAAAATGGTCTTCCCGCGTTCGGTTCATTTACGTTTTTCGCGTAGCTCGTTGTATTTGTATTTTCGATCCCGTCATAACGGTTCAAAAATGTCCACGAGCCAATTGTGCATGCGACGTCTATAAGGGTTGTTATTATTAAAAATAGGCCGCGCTCAGCAACCAGCTGGATGTTGTCGAGTACTTGTTATCAATGCAAGAGATCACCGCTGAATCGTTGCCAATTGATCTCATGGGCGTTACACCAATCGACGTTGCCCGCGTAACGGGCCACTCCAATTTGGCCGAAAAGTTACAACAGTATCAAAATAACGTTCGGCGGGAGTACAACCCGTCGGCGAACGTGTAAACCACCACTACCCACGTATCCCTGTTCCGTTCGTATGATACCGCCCTGAAAGTATAGCTCGTACGCGACACATTTTGTTTTCGTTACGTTCCGTCTATTTTCGTTAACACACGTGTACACCTTACAGGCTAAGTAATACGAAATTGGTCGACAAATTCCACGGGGAAAAGTGTATTCGTAGTAAGAAAACATCGGTCATTTACTACACAGGTCGTTTGCGCACAGTACAAAACGGGCGAATAAAGAAATTGTCCACTAATGGGCGCGTATTAAATTCTGGGAGTACCGATTTCGTCCGTGACGTATAAAATTGCACGCGAAAACGCGCGGCGACATTTACTCGTTTGGCGTTTCCGTGTGCGAGAACGTTCGTCGTACCTTCGCGACCAGCCACCGCTATTTGAACACACACTTTCGCGACGACATTTCAGCGATCGGAATATGCGTGGCATCGAATACTCGTCGTTGGCCATCGATATCGGCGAGCGTTTAAAATCGCGCAGATATTATTCCGTTCGTTTGCCGGATATCGCAGCTACGTCACCGCCCGCGTCCGTGGTGTTTTTCGTTTATTGCTACTTCGGTCCAAAGGCAAAACACGGACATCGCCTACCTCGCTTCAATATTTTTGTGCATAAAGACACCGGTAAGGTTAACGAAATTGTCGTCGATAATGAATATCGAATTGACCAATTTTATTGGGGGGGGGGGAGAGCATTTCTTACATCGACTGATTTTCTTACGTAGCCCGTGACCTGAGGCGTGTTCGTGGGGTCTTTTAGAAATTTCCAGAAATTTTTTGTCCTGGGCCAGAAATAAGTAATAATTCGACGCCGACTCTTTTACTCGATGTCTCACGGTGTCCCGAAAAAAACATTTCTTAATACTACCCGTCACATATATATATATGTATATCCAAGTATATATATTTTTTTAAACTAAACAATTCCGAATTTTATTTTTCAATCGTAATTTAATATGATGTTTAAATAAGATTCGGACGCGTAACGTTCGTTCTGTTCGTCGCTGCTTTTGGGTTTTACACGTTTATGGATCGTATCGTACTTGCCGTTAATTTTTCCCGACAAGCGTACGATCAAATTAATATAGCACTATCCGTGGTTCCGTTACATTACGCGGCTGTGTATAAATGGCCGTATTTTTCCCGTCGAAATCCCACGGCCAAATTGAACATATATGGACGTTATCGGCGATGGGGGGGGATTGGAAACGAATCGCGCGACAACGCATTTCCGGCTATACTTTTAGTACGCGGGGTACCGCCGGCGGGCGAGACGAAACGAGCGTTTCCGTTCCGCGGTGTTGTCGAAAAACCCGCGACTGTGCGCAAACCGTCTGATACGTATGCTTTTAAAAATATCGCCCCGTTGTACGTGAAACGACTAAATCGTATTATATTAATAAAACAACGCGGTGTATACATTTTATCGTGTTTTGAATAATGGCGAACTCCGCGCGCGTTCGCCGCCGCCACCGGTGATTATACATGTACGTCGTATATTCGGCCGGGCGTTGTTTCGTCCCCCTGCCTGTTTTGAGTATTCTCGTTTCGGCTAGAGTACGACGACGGACGGCCGGTGTCCCAGTCGGCGTTAGGTCATGGCCGGTGACCCGTTGTTTCTAATGCGTATGTGTTCGTCGTCGTATTCCGCCAACCAACGCGTGTATTGAGGAGGGACCTTTGGACCGGAGACGTGACGAAACGTTACGAAGTCCCGGGAACAAAACGCTTTCGTGTTCGACAATCACGTGGCACGTTGTTCAAGACCGCGCGATCCGGCGGTCGCGTATTTACGGCGAACAATTTTCGGCAAACGCGCGTCGTAAACGCTTCAGACGCACGGGCTGTTATACTAACGGTGTGGAAGAACGAGCTTCCGAAGTGGCCAGAAAGCGAACGATTTTTTTCCGACCATATTCGTTCCGGCGTCCCGAGCCCGCTAACGATAAAACGACGAAGCGATCGACATATACACTATACTACGTCCGTGTGTACCTATGTTGGTGTTAGCGTAGCCGTCGTTTTGTGTGTTCTCGACCCGAATGTTGGCCGCTAAGTCGACGAAAAAATCAACCGCCCGCGTTGTAATGTTAATAATAACCCGTTTTAGTAGGCCTTCCGTACGCGTTTTTGTACGAAACCGGCCTCCCGATAACGCGTCGATTGTATTAAGGACACCGTTCCCCCCGGAAAATCCAGAACGTATTCGACTTTCGATTTTATTTCAACGTTAAACGTACAACGACGATTGGTCCGTTTTACACTCATATACTCTAAAATTTGAAGTTACACGATCGTACGTAGTACGGCAGTCACGGGGCAGCCGTAAATAGTAAATTCGATCGCGAAATATCGGCGTATTTTCAGACGGTTGATTTCTTCTAGATCCCGAGCGAAGTTACGCGGTTTCTATTTTCGTTATTTTATCCGCGAACACTTTTACAGGAAGAGTCCTCGGACGATTCGACGTTCCGATAACGAAAATGATCCGCCTCCCCTCTCCGTAATAGTTAGTCGGTAGCTTAGCTCTAAGCACGATTCGAAAATCGCGAAAAAGTTTCCCACCCGGTTAGAATTGTGTGGACACGTTCGGCGTGGACAGTTTTCGTACGTTTTTCAAACGCACTCGGAACAAACGTCGTTACACGGCGCGCGAGTATTAATAATATTTTGACGATATTTATCGTCGTAATCGTTTTTTGAGTACACCGTAATTTCGTCGCTTTCGAATTCGAAACCCGTCCCACATCCGCGGCGATTCGTTAACCATATTGTTTGTTGTAAAAATCGTATACGACGTAGCGTACGACATTATTTATAAGACGTTTTCGTGACGAAAAAGGATAAATCGAAGTATCACCAATATACCGAAACGCGTACGATTGTCGCCGTAAAGTTCGAACGATTAAACGCTCTTATTTTATAATCGACCGGATTATGTTTGATCGTAGGCAAAACAAAACCCGAAAAACGTTTAGGTTTCGCGCGTTTATACACGCACGCGCATATAACGATTGATAAACGGAAACGGTCGACCTCGCCGATATAAAGAAACGATAAATTTACGATTACTCGGCGCTTTCTACGCGTGTTACGTCCGTATTGCCGCTTGCCTGCTACTTTTTTTTATATCGGCAATAACCTCCTCACCGGCCCGGAATGCCTGAAGTCAGTGTACATCGGACCAGCGAGTCGCCATCGTTTATTGAACAAATGTAAAAGTTTAACAAATACGGTCATCCATAAGCGTAGGCGAGCAACGCGAGCTATCCCCACGTTGTTTTACCTCACCCCCCCCCGTACATCGAATCTAATTCACAATAATCCTTAAGAACTACCAGTTCTTAATAACTATCACGTGAATGGTGCGCGGTGACAATACCCTGCCACGGGGCGGCCGTTTACATCTTCCGCGCGAATTAAACATAAAAATAATCTTTCCCTCCCCCATTTAGTGGCCTAGCCACCACCTTCCACTGCGGCCACGACGGCGTGACGGAGCTGTCACGCCATCATCACCGACTCGGCGAATCGGACGACGGCGTACTGAGACTGCTTGCCTACTGCTACGCCGTACAAACGTTGTAATTGTTTAAAGTAGCCTCTCCGTTGAAATCGATTGTACATTATAGAGGGCCGGGTTGAAAGTTTTAAAAACGTCGGATGGTTTCAACCGAATTACCGTAACCGCGTTATACGTTTTTCATTGCGAGTGAACTTCGCCCATACGACGACGAGGCGTTTAAATTAGACGACGAATTTCGTGTTGAAAGGGCCGGACGGGCGGTTTTTGGTTTTATTTATCCGGCACATATACACTACCACCATCGGGTTTCGAACAACGGTACCGGCTTTTTAAATACACGGGTTTCTTTTTTATAAATCGCGTCGATCGGAAAATCGTATTTTTTAACGTTTGAAGTCGATAACGAACACGTAACCACCGCCAAATTGTTCTTCGTTCGCTCCATTTGGTATTCGTTTGTCTTTGTCTTCGTATCGATGAAATTTAACGAGTAATAAAAAAAACCACGAACGTGTCGCGGGACACGCGTTTGGAACAAAGTCCCTTTCGTATGCAGGGTCGACCTCTCTATTTGTGCGTCAGATATTTAAACTGAACTAAAAATGCAGATTTCAAATTTTTTATTTAAATTTTTAAAATTTTTTTGATTTTTAAAATTTTTTTTATTTTTAAATTAAAATTTTTGATTTTTGATTTCAAATTTAATCGCCGAGAGCGTTAGCGAGTCACTGTTTCAAACATTTCAGTATATAACGGGTATATATAATGAGAAAAAGAAAGTGGAATAGAGAGTCAGCAGACAAGCGGGCGAACGCAAGGGGGTAGTGAGAGACGATGTCAGCGCGCATAGAGGGAGTAGGAGATGTATATATACACATACAGTATAAACTTGATTAACAGGACTAATTGTTGTCGTTAGGCATTCCGATAAACGAAAATCCGGATAATCGAATGTTTGAAGATGTAGAAAGAGCCCGTATATAATAGTCTGCACGCAGTCTTATTGTGCGCGAGGTGGAGCCAGCGTGTAGTGAGGGGGGGAGCAGAGGCAGTGTATGGGAGGGAGTAGTTATCGGTCTCCTTCATTCTCTTTGGCATTTTCGTAACGTTACATTTTTTCTCGGCTAGGTCCTCGCACTGAGCCCGGCATAAGGAACTTTGTCGCGAAAATTCCCCCCCCCCTATCCAATGGGTGGAATCGGTTTTACGCACGTCGAAAAATCGCGTCTCGGTAACAACGTTACCACTACGGTTAATTGGTTCAGCAAGTCGTCCTCCGTGGCGGTTACACGTTCGCGCGAGTATCACGTCATTTCGCTGGCAACGTAATACGGCCGACAAGGGAAAACGTTACGACGAGACGGAC
>JAIPRN010004967.1:0-12520 GCA_025469175.1 Geopemphigus sp. TES_GeoC_2020
GTGTGTGTGTGTGTGTGTGTGTGTGTCCGTGTGTGTGTGTGTGTGTGTGTGTGTGTGTGTGTGTGTGTGTGTGTGTGTGTGTGTGTGTGTGTGTGTGTATAAACTTATGAATAAAACAACTGTCGGCCGGTTTTTATCGCTAGTTACTGTTCGGACGAGAAAATCGGAACCCACAACGATACATACATATTGTTACGCAAGGATACAAATTGTTTCTATAAAATGCGAATACGCGAGTTCAAAAAAAAAAACAAAAACTAACTCGCACCCCTTAAAACTACCTCAATTTATGATAATATATGTACAAAGTTCGGTGGCGTTAACATATTCGAGTTTTTCACATATCTAATAGTATATATATATGTATACCATAAATACTTTCAATATACTCGTATATATCCGTATACGTATTCTAGACACGTTTTTGTGTGTATGTTTTGAAGTCAAACCTTTACCACTACTATCTTATTCGGAAATCCAAAATGAAATAGGGACATTAAAAAAACAAAAACCAAACGTTCGACAATATTCAATAAAAAATGGGAAATAGGCGTTTATTTTGAATATTGTAAATATACTTTTCAAAAATATCCTTAACGAGACTAAAAGCTACTCATATTTTGCTTCGTTAATTTTGAAAGTAAAAACGATCCATTTTTAATAAGTAATGTATATTACTCGTTGATATGAGATTAAACTATCGAAATATAAAAACGAGAAAAAACGTCCTTCAGTTAATTAGGTAACCACAAGTGAACTTAATACCTATAGCTTTAACTTGAAATCTTGAAATAACGCATAGAGTTGAAAAAATGTAACTTAAAGAAAAATACTTTAATTTGAACTCGTTAACGTTCGACCATACCTATATAAATACGTATTATAATTTTCAAATGTCGGAGTAAATATCGAAAATATACAATACGTTGAACACAATTCTAAAAAAAACGCGTTTTGAAAATATTCTACGAACATTTAGAATTAGTAATTTCGCGTTCGAGTGTAAATTTCGTAGGAATAAAAAACAATTATAAAAGTATCGGGTTATTTCGTCGGGACTCGTTTCGAATTTAAATAAATTAATAATTTAAATAAAATAATAAAAATAATAATTTAAATAAAACTCTGTTCAAGTTGATGCGTTTATTGATATCCGAATTAGTTTAAGAATATAATATCTATTATAATTTTAACGTATATCTATGGAGGAATTAGTGAGTAAATGACTGTATATTTACGTATTTATGTGTGTGTATAAACTCGTTTTCGTGTAAGTAGACGGTAGTTGCATGTGTATATATGTATATAAATATAAGTACTTAATGTAAATACGATAAATTGTACTCGCGTACATATAAAGTAATCCGGTTCTTGACGAAAATCTATATTATATTATTGTCGAGAATGTTTATAGCCTACTTATTTTTTACGACAGATTATGAACACCGAATCGGAAACTATACGTATATGAATAACGTGTTTAACGTTATAAATAACGTTTTTTGAACAATACACGGATCGAACGTATTACCCGTAAGACAAAAGAGTCAGGCTTTAAAAGAAGTGCCGAAAATTCGAAATTGTTCGATTCATTTTTTGCGTTTATTCGTTTCGTCGAATTTCTCTTAAAAACAAACTGTCGAATCGAGGTGAATTCGATGACGAAATAAATACGGCTTTTCAAACGGTCACTAGTTTACTCGGGTAATCCAAAATGTAATAACAGTATCTTCTTCGATTCGCGTATTCGTAATTGCGTAAACGAGAAACCTACAGTCTTATAACGGTTGGAAAAATAAAAGTATTTTAGACGGATACGATTCGGATAACCTACAAGCGAATTCGCGAATCGCCGTAACGTTTCGACTCGTTAACGGTACATCGAATTATCTAATTAAGTTAATAGGATACTATCTATTTAATTTTGTGATTAGTTTCGACGCGTTGTACGTATAATCCCGCGTTAAATAAAACGGGCGCCTACGTAATTTGCCCCAATAAGTACACCATTAACAATCACGGTATTCGGCATACGGACCAATCTGGTTAAAAGCGAATGAACGTTTTCGCCAAGTATTTCAATAATCGTAATTAACGGTATTATCGTTAATATTCTCCAAATCCACGGTTTTCGTTTTACTAAACATGACCGTCAAATTCGAACAATAAACGTAATAATCGGTTGTTTTCGCGAACAAATTTTCCGGTTAGCGATAAAAATCGTGTTTCTTAGTCGAGACAGTACGGTAAACGTTTATTTTAAGCGTCTAAATACAACACGTTTTCCGGTTTTTAAGTATTTTACGTGCAGTTGCGTAACGATTTTTCGGAGCTATAAGTGTGTAACAACAACCCACGATTTTTATTTATAACTTCTCGTATCAAAAGATGATTTTAAGATAACTTGCAACGGTACGAAGATTTTCAAAATCCTACCGTTGTTAAACGTTCGAAATTTAAGAAACGACGATACGCGGCGATAAGGGATAGATACTGTAGACGAAACACTAATGTCTTACTCAGATATAAGACGATCGACGAAAATATGCAAATCGCCACAAGAACCTGTACGTAACACGTCGTATAATATATTCCTTTATAGTTCAAGTTTTTTAGATTTTCGTTTTTATGCCCACGTAGGTATTGTCGAATGATCATCTAGCTTAGGAAACGAGAACGTATATTATATTAGGTTATTTATTGTAGAGCATATTTCGAGTATAATTCGGCGCACAAACGAAAAAAAAATAATACGTTTTACTAACTGGTAAACGAATATTCAAGCGTCATTAGTCTTTCTCCTTAGTGTGGGCGTACGAATGGGTTTACTAGGCGATTGTATAAAAATCGTTGTAGCGCGTTCGTTTGTCGAATACGCACGCGATCGTGTACCGAACTCGTAACTCGCGTACGTGTATAATATTTAATAAGCCGATTCAGCGAGTCGTAATATTATTGTAACGGATTATCGACGATATATTTTTTTGTACGGGGGGGTTTTTTTTTTTTTTTTTCGCGTAAAACACGATATCAGAGCGTAAACATTATACTCGTACGAGCGTACGTTCTTCCTCAAAATCGTGGACGGACACGATAATATCGCGTTTAAAAAATAATCCCACTTTACGGGATAATACGTGGCCGGCGGACAATCCGGTTATTTCGTGAAACGTCTAAAATCGCCGAGTACAACGTACGCGATTTGTGCAAGTGTTGTCGGCGATAACGCTCCAATCAGTCGAGTCGGCATTGTGGTTCAAAAAAATAAACGTCGTAAGTAAACAATTTATACGAAACTCGAAATTGTTTACCGTAAGACGTTACTTAGGTTCGAACCGCGCGCGCCGTGTTAAACACGACCGTATTAACACGAAATTGAACGACGCTCGAACGTGTTTTTTTTTTCGTTTTTACCAGAAATCGCTTCAACGTAACGACGTTAAAATTGTTAACAAAGTAATTAATAACTAACGAAGATAAATTGTCGTCGACGGGAAACGCGTTGGACTTTATTTTGTTTTTATTCTTTACAGGGTCCCGTTTAAACGGTACGTACGTCTACTACAAACACGTTCAACTTTTGAAAATGTTTTTTGTTTTTCGATTAACGTTCATGTACGCGCTTGCGCGGAATGGTACGAAACAAATGTAAGTGGATAGTATCGACGGCGCGCGATTTGTACGGATAATAACGTGGAATATCGATGAAACGCGTTCGATACGAAATACGTGTACGTTTATTACGCCGTAAACAACGGCGACGGAAATCCGAAACAATTGTCGGGACCAAAAGTGGAAAAAGAAAATACGTCGTACCGTCGCGACGTCGTTAATGTCCAGGGGGAGGGTGGTGTAATAGGGAAATAGGCGAACGGTAATCCGTTACGTTAAAAAGTGTTCGCTAAAAATAACTTTAGAAAAAACGTGAACTTTTAAGTCGTTAACTCGTCAAGGTAGTCGATATTGTCACGGTGTACTTGATACCCGTGCTGCGCGCGTAAACGGCGTTCAAATTGGTTTTAAATAAATTTGAATATATTAACGCGCCAATTATAACACGTCGAAGCGTGTTATAAAATGGCCGCGCGTACGACCCTAGCTAACCACCCCTCCCCTATACCCCCAGTCGTGAAATCCGTAGCCCGCGCACGTCTGGCGCCGTTACATTTATAAACGACGTTCGAAACGGGTACACGAGTTAGTAAGTCTTACTGCTAGGACAACACGGTTTATCTGATATTTGTACGAACCGAGCATAAATATGACGTACCGTCGGTCGATGATTATGTTTCGCGGGCCGCGATCAACGGCGCACCATTGTCGCTATAAATATAAGCGGGCGTGCGCCGTACCGTTTTCGCTGAGCTACGCGAAAAGCGTACCGTACAACATCGAACAACAAACGCGAAACAATCGAATAACGCGAATATCGGCTAGTTATCGGAACAAACAAACGAAATCGAATCGTTTATTACGTATAAGTAGTCGTACGTCGCGCGTCAAATGAATTACAGTCGGTCGACTAATATAAATCGTAGTCGATTACTACCGACTTTATAATAGGCTGTATTATACGAGCGACACGTATATACATTAGGTCGACGACGTGTTGCGTTGTATTGTGTTAAACAATGTGGGGCATCACAATTATGTAACGAGTGATACGTATATAGAGCGTAGTATTATCGATTGAGTAATATTTTTGTCGAAACGGTGAATTATCCGACCGTAAACGCGAACAGAATATAGTAATCGATTATATCCGTTTTCGAAGCACGTCGTCGAGTGACGAGATTACGGATCGAAAGCAATTTTTTTACCCGAGCACGTTTGTCGCGTTTCCGAACGTCTCCAACGGTGTTCGGGTAATTTGTTTACGTATTTACAAGGGACACGATTCGGCTTAGTTCGAAACACAAAAATACGGTTATTTTCGATATGTTTGTACCGTACAAAACGCGTTTAAGTTACCGTCGTTGAGGTTATTATTTTATTTTTTTAAACATTCGTGATTTTCGTCTATACCGTCGATTTCTAAAAGTAAAAAAGATAGAAAAATCAGACTGTCGTGCGTAGACCAAAGTCGGCGTAACCCGTCAAAGTATACGTACATAATACACCGATTATACGATGAGATAATCTCGTATTACATGTCATCCGCGGACTCGCGGTTTAAGTCCCGCGATCTCGGCGATATTATACAATTGGACGAGGCGGAATACACGTTTTGTAGAGACTGCGCACGAACTACCGCGAATAAGTGGCGACGACGTCAGTCAATTTTATAATAAACCTTTTCGATTGTCCGTTTTTAATTGAATATTCAAATCTCGCCGCGCGGGACTTTCGAATTTCACAACACGCGTTCGTGCGCCGCGTTAGGTACGTATTTATAATCATCGAACGGCGGCGACCACCGCCGGACTCGATTAAATATATCCTACGATATTATTGTTATTTCGTTGTTTTTTTTTTTTTTGCTCGTCAAATATTGCCGTTTCACACTGTTGTTATTACGGATATCGAACGAGATGTTATCGGATTTATTTTCGCTGTCATACCGTCCCCACAAACGACGGGATAATGTTTAGAGGTTTTTTTCCCGTGTCTCTACTTAAGTAGATAGTAATATTCATATTATCGTCGTCGCTTTTTGTATTCTAATCAAATACGCCGTATTGTTTCGTTTCGACGTTTTAATAAACGCAGAGTCTTTGTATAGGATCGTAGAATTTTAAACACGTTTTAAAAACGAAATAAATACTTTTATCGCCAGAGAACGGTTTTTGTAAAATATAAAAATAAAATAATATATACGTCGCCCGCTTTCAATATATTTCAATACATAATCCGAAGCTGGTGAGAAACTTCTATATCTGTTCCAAATATATATATTTTAATAGTCGTTCTCGTTATTCTTGCCTATAAAAATGTATAGGACCATTTTGGTCTTATAATGTATTACGTTTTTCTATGTCGTTAATATTTATTTCGAATCGAAATTTCACCGTCCCTTATTCGAAAGTCGAACATCAAATATCTCCAAAATAAAAAGTAAATTTTTAATACACCAAACATATTTGAAATAATCCGAATATACTTTTGGAATACCATTTAAATTGTTCGAATAAATAAATTAAAAAAAAAAAATTTTATAGACATTTTTCGCATAGTTGTCTAAATAATATTTTTCCTTTTATTCGATCGAATGGAATCTCGAACAATTCCGGAAAGAATTACTTTTACAAACCCGAAAGTTATTAATAATTTTTGTCGTTAAATAAGAAATTTAAAAATTAAAAAAAGAACGAATATAACGCCGAAACGAAGACAAATTGTTGACAAGTGAAAAACGTGTGAAGTGCTGGAACACGTATTATATATATATTTATATGTTTTCTTTGTTCGAATACTTTTTAAAATCATTATTTACAAAAGTCACTTGAACTTACGTGATATGTCAGAGAAAAAGAAATACAAATTCATTTTACGGCGTTTCCGATTTCATTAATATTTTATGTAAAAACGCGTTTGTCTTATAGTAGATATCTTACACGGATTTAAGCGTACGGTTTTATTTATTGAACCTAAGTGTTATTATAATCGTTTAAGGTAGGTAGACGGTGTTTTGAAACGAAATTTATATTTCCGATTTTACGTAAGTTGACGTAATGTCTTTGTAAAACGTACATAATTTTTCGTTTTAAATTTCCCTGGAAATACTATATATTACATAATTAAGAATTTTATATATTATAATAACGATTCCTCGCAAACGAATTGAAAATTAAGACAACGCAGTTACCGTAATAGGAAATCTCGTGATAACTGGTTTACATATATATATAGAATACAGAATGAGAAACAAACAAAAATCGTTTATTTTTTTTTGTTAAAAATGTAAACGAGATATTTAATCGATCTTAACGTATATATTATATATTAGTTTATTTACTCGAGCGTCTTACGATTATATATATATATTCCATTCACAACGAGGACTATAAAAACGAAATTTAAACATAATCGCGAAAAATCGTCTTATAATTTGTTTACGCGGCCGAAACCAACGGCGAGTAAAAATGTATAACGTGGTTTTTATACGTACGATTAAAATACGGCGATAGAACGCGAATGTATACGTTATTATATTATACACGTATACTTGGAAATATCGGTGACATCACGCCTAAACGACCGGATATGTGTCGGGTTAATACAGTTCGAGTATACCGAACAGTATATACAGTTTATACCGCAATGGTAAATACCGCTACTACGAGCGTGTTCCAGTAAAGTTTTAAGTATTTAAAATTATCGTAATAAATGACGCGCCTGACGTCGCATTCGTCAACGTTTTTAGGCGGCGCTTTAATCGTTTAGCTATCACGGCGGTGTTCACTCGGCGCCCATCAGTGGAGAAATTCGTGAAACGAAATCGTACGCTTTTCGCCGCGTAAGAGGTTACGGGCACTTTCAGTTCTCCGTTGGCAAACACCGTGACAAACAACCCGAGCCCGTATTTCCGCGGTACGGCCTCGTCGTTTATAATTCGCCGGCGTTTTTTCCCCGTGAGATTAGTCGTCGTGGATACGGTGGCGAAACGACCATCGACCATCGGGTTACCCGACGACGGCGGGAGGTATAACGAGCGAAACACCGGCCGGACGTCGCTCTAAAATCGGTCCGATAATTTTCGAATTTTACGATCACGTACAATTTCGTCTCCGTTATACGTGTAACGCACAATTCGATATACACACGCACGCACGCACGTTGAAACGCTACAAACACGTTCGTCGATAATATTTTTCACGATGATAACAATATTATGTTGCGTATACAACAATAATTTACTTACGTGGATTGTCCAGACGACACGACACGGTTCGAATAACATATTACGTACGACGTAATAATAATAATATACATATACATACGTTATAATAACGTGTAGCGCGCTTTTCGTTTCCAACGCCGACAAACTCGTTCTCGACTCGTCTTCGTATTATTTTTTCGGACACCGAACACGTACTAAACGGTATTTCGATTAACGTGTGTGTGTGTGTGTGTGTGTTTTTTTTTTGTCGTCGTTACAAAATCTTTTTCTATTTCGTTAAAATCGAATCCGTCTCGTTTCCCCCAAATACGTAACGCGTAATACCCGTAAGCACGATTTTATCTGCTGCCGTGTAGCCGGAACATCCCCGGTAGTAAAATCTCGTCGTCGTTCGCCAATTCCTTTTCGGTATACGTCGGTGTTTTTTTTTTTTAATTATTTTCGTTTCACATTTTTCGGAGTCGGCAAGAACTACCGTCTGTACGTTAATAGCCAGTCGGACGATTATGGTAGCGGCGAAAATATCCGCGTCGTTATTGTCGTACGCGACGTACCGAAATTCCGTACCGGGGAATTCGTTTCGTTACGCGAAATTCGATTATATAAATTCGGTGGACGTCGGGACGCGTTTAAAACGATCGTTTCACGTTTTCGGTGTCTACTCGTTAAACGATTGCATACCTAAACGCGAGTATATTCAATGGGTTTGCGTGAGAGAGCGTTTCGACGTTCCGAAATATCGTCCCAGTAGACGGAGATCCGTCGGTCGTTCGGTTTGTTTTTTTTTCGAATTCGGAATTCGTATTTCCGCCGTAATTTTACGTACGCGTTTCGGATAAGGTTCTATCGGAAGTCCACTGGATTCCAACACGTTCGCGTTAAACGAATCACTTTACGCGCGAACGTTAGTTATCGCGTACGTTCGGCATCCGACGAAATTCACGCGGACGCGTTCCGTAGTTTTCCTCTTCCCAACTCACTGACCCTCCCCTTGCTCCCTCCTCTCCCGGAGGGGAGTCGGATGTCCGCGCGTTAGAGAAAAAAAAAATACGACGGGCCCGACGGCCTAACCTAGCGCTTTGGCCATAGCCCGTGTATATATATATATATATATACCATTTTATACGTACGAACGTACCCAATGGCCTACCTACGGCGACAATACGGCGCAACGAAATAATTTATCGACATTGTCTCGGCGACGTACACGTACGTGTATATAATAACGGCGATAAATCCTATTGTAAAAACGTCCCGCCGACAAACTCGTTCCGAGCGCGCGGTCCGCCGCCGCCGCCGCCGACGACGACGATCGGGACTTCGTCGCGCCAACGACGACGGCTTTATTTCGAGCGCAACGCCGGGCCGGCTTCGAAATCGGATTTCCATTCCCCCTCCCCGGTCATCTTACCGGTGGACGCCATTGCTAACGGGTGGGAACGCACGATCGTCGTAAACCGTCCGGGCCGACGCGCGCGCGTTACGTAACAACACGTACGGCACACTGCCGACGCGTCGGAAACTACGCGCGTTCGCGGCGCAGGGAACGAAACGTTGAGAAATAAAAAGCGGCCGTCGTTTGTCCGCCGGTGACCGGAGACCGGCCGCGTAACGTTCGTCGTAACTACGGCTCGGATTCTGGGCGCCGAAACACGCCTGGGCTTTTCGCGCGGAAACACGGCACGCGCTTTTACCAAAATCTCAACGACGTCGTAACCGAACCTACCACACGGTTGTCGCCGTCGTCTTCTTTAAATTCCGATTTAGCGCGGTACCGGTGGTAAATTGGAAAAGATTTTCTTCGGACTTTCGTGTAAATGTCGTACGTCGCGACGACCGAATGGGAATGTGTGTACTGAAAATGATTGTACAACGATGTTGTAAACGATCGAATGCTTATCGGAAAACGAGCGAACCAATTACCGTTTACCACTTGTAGGTATAATAATTGTAGAGACATCCGAACAATCGTGTTCCTATTATTATAATCGATAATTATTATGGAAGGAAATTTTATTTTTTTTTTTTGGGGGGGGGGGCACGTATATTTAAACGTCGTATGGAATATTTGGCGTCGTCCTTTAAACAAAACGTAACTTAATTTAGATTTTCGTATTAATATAAAACCAATGTTACGTTAATGGGTTTTAAAAAAATAGCCACAAAGGATTATGGCCATATGAAAATGTTTTCGCTATTTATTATGTTTATATATTCTAATCTTAAACTATTATCGCTTCTTTATTCGATAGTCATTTATCGCCGATATACATAAAATTTTCCGTCACTATTTTTGAACAATTCGAATACTTTTTAGAACAATTTTTACATTTTTCGTTTAAATATATTTTTCTTCGTTTATTTGAATACACGTTCTTAACGAATTTTCGAAAGTATTCTTTATAAAATTAAAAACAACGAGTATATATCTTTTGAAGAGCTCTTACCTCAATACCTTCCAGGTTTATATTTTTATTGCCGATTAGAAAAATGTAACCTGTTGTTTTAAGTTTAATTTTTAACTTACAACCTTAATTAAGTTTATTGGTATTCGCTTAAAACTTTTGAACTTGCTCAACCTTGGATTACATTGTTTCTTCGTATATTGTAGGTTGTTTCGATTATTAATTTATTCGTAAGATATTCTACATTACCGAGGCGGTCGTTCTTTAAATTATAATTTATTATTTTATTCGATACCACACCTATGATAAATACGTCGAACGACATTTACCTTGAACATTTGAAAAGTGTAATATGCACAATTGACAATTATTTATACTCGCGTTCGACTAATGACGACCGTGTCCTCTGTAGACACTTTTATCAACGTTAGCGGGGGTAACGTAATTCTTTTTATTTTAGCCACGATCATTTCTCTACGTACGACCTCCGTCCTTCCCATTCAATACCGACGCGGTTCGAAAACACGTTCGCCTAAATTACGAGTTTTCCGTTTCGTTTAAATCGTTTGGCGGGGCGGCATGATACTCCGTCGGTTACTTGGTCCGGTACATCGCCGCGATTTATTTTCGAATCAATTACCGTCGAATTTGACGTATCCGTTGCGACTACCATTTCAGAAATTCGTAATTCGTTACAATTTTTTCGTTGCCTCGTTAACGATTCGTTATGGTCGTACGAAATGCGTCGCGTGTATACTCGGGCGTTTACACTCGTTTTGTTATTACGTACGTCTAACGAGCACTTATCGTCCAATTCCACCTACACGTGCGGGTAAACCGTGGCAGTTTTAAACTTCAGACAATAATACTATAACATACGATACTGGTATGTTATTTTCGTCAAATCCATTCGATCGGAAAACGACATAAAAAAAAACGATTTACGATTATGTACTTTTATATTACACTTTAACGGCGGATATTAATTTATACGCGTATACTTAAACGGAGGGCAAAAACGACGTTTCTCTCGTCGAAACAAACCGCGAATAAAAACGCCGATAATCGCGTACGATATATATATATATTAACTTCAAGTCTACGTAGTAATAATTTTCTTTTTATATTTTATTTACACGTATAATATATCTTCCAAAGTACGTCCTAAATAGGCGCGTCGTTCGTTGTTTTTTCTTCTTCCGCGATATTCCCATTCATGTTTTACTCTCGATTTACGAACGTGTTTATTATTATAATGCGCGCAAGTACAAAAATAAACAGGTTCGCATTACCGATTAGCGAGATAACGTCTGCCACTTCGAATGTGCAGCGTTTCAGGTAGCTTACGTACATAAAATATTATATACCTATGCGCGCGTAACACGTAGTTACGATTTTTTTCGCTTACATTCATAATTTCCGCGTAAAAAAACGGCCCTCGTTTGTTGAAACTTTATATAGTTTTCGCGCGAAATTCGTCGATACGTTATAATTAACTCGCGTTAATATATACTTACCCGTGCGAATATTTACCGTTATCGTTATTATTATCCTACCGTATTTTCGGCGTAAATTTAGCGTATACATCGACGCTCGCGAGTGTGTTCGAAATAATTACGCGGCCGTGCGAACACGTTTCACAAATATTCCGTTTACGCCGAACGTTTTCCCGGCTTGTCAAAACGGGATATTTTAAAACGACCGGAGTAGTTAAAAGTTGTATTTCCGCGTTTCGCCGGTGAAAACTAAGGCGTTAAAAGCGGCGCTCGAATTAGCGATTGTCGGTTTCGAATAGGATTTCGGGCGTAATCCTCGGAAATCGTCGTCGATAGCGAAGAAATACAAAAAGGAAAAAACGTCCCGTAAGTCACGGGGGCGGTTTCCGCGAAACGTGCGCCGTGTACGCGGCAAACGTACTGGGAGTCAACGAGTGCCTTTGATATACAATAATAACGCGCGACGTTTTATCGCGGTCGATTTCGTGTGTTTTTTGACCGCGCGTATAACCAACGCGCGGTACATCACCGTCGGGTACGAAACGGTAATAAAGTAAAATGTAATAATAAACAACGGGCGTTTTGTGCGTCTAGCATTCCTCGTGTTCGTTCCATTTATACGGGTCGTCCGATGACGGGGATGTTGCGCGCGGAGTGCCGCCACCGCTGTGGGTTAGGTCATAGGCGCGTCGACGTTTTCGTATATCGGAAACGGCGATTGAACGGACGTTTTATTTTTATATTTAGTAAAACGGATACACGAAACTAACGTATATATA
>JAIPRN010004968.1:0-12518 GCA_025469175.1 Geopemphigus sp. TES_GeoC_2020
TATATATATATATATATATATATATATATTAACGTTATTACGATCATTGACCGGTATGAAAATTTCCGTAAATATTTTACCAACCCGTCATATTTGACGCGGTAAGTAATTGTGTTTTCAACGAATTGTTGAAAATTGTTCTGTTTTTTTTTTAAGCTTTGTTAAAAACAACATATTAACCTAACGCTTAAAAAATTGTACATAGAAAAGAAAGAAAATATATTTATAAAATTATAAAGAGAACTCCGATGAGGAAAAAAATTGGTTTATTTTAAGAATAATAGCAAGATTAATATTGTTGAGAATACTACGTGATTTTATTTCCATATTATTCTTTTAGAAGAAAGTGGAAAAGACTGGTTCTGGTGGATGAAAAACTCGGACAACTGAAAAGAAGTCGAGGAAAATCGCCAATATCGGGTGATAAATGACAAGAACAAAGAACAGTTGAATTGAGACGTAAATAAAAAGAACGAACGGGTAGGCGGTTGTGACCTAATCTTAATCTAATCGATGAGATAATATGTGACCTAGAAGGGTTAGAATTGTGAAACCGAGAGAGAGGAACCATTCGGCTTTCCACGCGTTTAAAATAGAACAGCGAACGTGGAATAGGAAATTGTGTTCTGTGAGTCTATTATCACTGTTCGTATATTTGCGCGGACATTAGTCGGTCGATTGAAATCGCCGACAACCGATTACCTGGTCGATGTAGTACCAAAATGTTTCGACGAACGTCTTCGTCCGGCAGTGGCGGTTATTTTTAAAAAATAGGAACACGTACGTGCGTAACGGCGAGGGGCGAACCGTTAAATGTTGGTAAAACGATCGACGTGTTGTTTATACGACGTATTGCGAACGGTGTCGCGTCTAAAAGCACACCGGGTACCGTTTCGAGCGTCTCGAGTTCGTATTCGCGAGAAACGATTCTTGAACGTAAAAAGGCTATCACTCGAGACGACTGAAAAAAGAGTCCTACGAATTGTACACGAAGTAACCGTCAATATAACGGATCGCTCACGGTACGGAAAATACGCGCGCGCGATATTCAACTCGAAGACATTTCGCTAACACGCCGGCAAATGTCGGCGAACGTCGTCGAACTTAAAAGTCGCCCGGGCGCGTTCGGAATAAACGCGAATTATTCGAATCGGCCGAATACTATCGGAATCGCTCTGTATGCGTCGCGGTTTTTTTCATCCCCCCTCTTGAGGGTTTTGGTCGAATAATAAACGAGTTCGCCCGGCGTACAACCGTATGACCGTACACTATTCTCGTACGGCAACTACATTAAAAATGAACGAACGCACGGTGTAGTTTCATTATCGTCGTAATTAATTTCAATTCGTACCGCTATAGGTTGAGTGATGGTGAAGGAGTATAGGTGGCTATTATTGTTTACTTACTACGCGTACGTTTACGAAAAACTCGATCGTCTACCGTTTTTTTTTCAGCTCTATTACTGGCGCTCGAAAATTTTTAATTTTTCCGAGTGCCTCGTACTATTACTTGTATATATATATAGACAACGGGCTCGTTAGCGGTAAAATATTATAAGTCTAACGCGGAATTTTCTTTCCGAAACAATATTAATGTTTCTTCGTATTACGGGCATTACTCATTCCGTCGTTCCAAATATAATATAGTTTCGAGCCAATATCGGATCCAATCGACTAGCTCAGCCATACGTACGAATGGGCCAAACGTTTACGCAATTATCGATATTGCGAATCGCAATATATATATATCCGACGCTCGTCTAGAGCTAAAAACAACGTACCGCACGCGCGCGTGCGGGTGATAATATTTTACGCGATTGTCGGCCACTCGTGCGACGTATACAATATATACGTTCTCGTCAATATCGATACGCACTCGACGTTATTATTGATCGCGCGCCCGAAATTGTAATTTATTTATTTATAGAAATGTCCGTACGTGAACGCACGTGTGGAGGCGGTTCGCCGGAGAAGCGGAGCGGTTGTTTGGACGAGAAATTATGTTGATCGCGGAAATACGTTTCAATTCCGAGTCGTCGCGCGTTCCGCGGGTATTAATATTTATGAAGACTCGAGCGAACTTTATCGCGCCGAGGAACGTTTAAATTATCCGATTTATTTTCGCGGGCGCGCCAACGGATTACGTTATCGTGCCACGCGTAACGAGCCGTAAACCGTATTTATCCGCGCGCGCGCTTTTTACACGGGACGAACTTCTAGCGTACTCGGCCCGCGTTTCCGCGCTTTGAAACAAAGAAAAAACGAAGTATATTCGCGTCGTCTCGCCAGCGGTAGGTGCGCTAGTTTACAGTCCGTACGAAAAGAAAAAAACCCGTGGCGTGGTTAAGGTCCAAAAAAAAAACAGAGGCACGTCGACGGAACGCGCGAAAAACGTACACCGGTTCAGATGTGTGTGTAGACACACGCGTCAACGATAATGACACTGCCGTACGATAAACAGAGTGACGAACAAACGGCGGGGGGAAAAACTGTCGTCCCGGCAACATTTTCGTCCGGCGTCGAATTAGTTGAAAAATTGGCGGGCGTCGTTCGATCCGACGACAGTAATTTATAATAATCGGCCAGTTATAAATACTTCGTTCGCGACGAACGCTTCGAACCGAACCTCGATCCCGGGTGTTGGAGCGTACGTCGTTTTCACACTGTGTAAAACCATCGGTCAGTTCGGTGCTCGTGTGTACGAAATTTCGAAAATTATCCGCACAAGAGCCGTAACGCGCGACATAATAGAACGCGACTTATTGCGTCGTCGGTCCGCGGTTATATATACACGGCGTGTCTGTTCGTCCGTCTGGTCGAGTAGATCCCCAGGGACTTTGGTCCGGGATCGTTATTCGTGTCGTGAATACAACCTATATATATAAATATATTATGTATAATGCTAACGGTATTTATCGAAAGCGATCAATATATTTATATATATATTTTGTAGGATGTTCAGGGGACGGATAATGCACCCGCGCGATCTGTTGTAGACGTGGACGAGCAATTTGGCGCTGAAACGGACGTCATACTTACAATCGTGTCGGATATATATAAATACGTACGAATTTTTCGGACGGCCCACGTTCGTTTCTTTTCGCTAAAAGGACCGAAGCTGGCGATAATCGTTTACGCAAACGAGGGCTACGATCACGCGCGGTACGCGAGACGAGCACGGAGTGGGGAACGCGGTATGGAAACCGTCTGGATCGTCGACCAACTCGTCCGAACTCTTCCAGTCGTCTACGCTACTGTTGCTGGCCATTCGTTTTCGCCGACGTCCGTGCACGAGCTGGGCGACCAGTCGTTCTGTTGGTCGCGTTAAGATGGCCGACCGTTGGCGACGCTTTTTGAGTCCGACACGAAGAAACGTACGAGTCTGTCCCGTTATCGGTGAGCTTCCGTTGCACGCGCGTGGCCCACGAATCACCCGACCAACCTAACCGACGGCGGTGTTTTCCCCTTAGGACGAACGATCCCCGCGACGTTTTCGCCGTTCTCTGGCCGTGTTCGTTCAGACCGTAATTACGATTACAATGTTCCCGTAGTGAATCGATCGCCGTACGGCTTTCGGTCTATCGCCCGCCGCCACCGTGTTCGACAATTTCGAGGACCCGAAAAATCCCGGACAAAGGGGTTTTTCGAGACGATCCACCCGTCCCCGGGACACACAGGACCCGCCGAATCACGGATACAGTGGCCCGTTAACGAGTTGGCCGTGCCAACGGAACGGTCGTTTGCGAGGGCAACGGAATAAAACGACTACGGCCGTCCCGCGGGAATTAAAACGCACGAAGGGTTTTTACGTAACACAATACGCGATTACAATAATGATCGTTATTATTATTATTATAACGAATAACAGCGCGTAAACGCGCGCTCGCCGCCACGTACTATTCGGCTATTGTCTTCGCGGGCCGGTTCGACGAAATTAAAAAAACACGCGCGCACACGATTTCTGTTCTCCTACACGTTTACGGTGTCGCACGATAATAATATAATTCGATTCGAAATTCGACCACCGCCGTCACGGGTTTTCGGATCACAGCTGCGTCGTTCGGTCCCGCGCGTACGACCCTATTTTTCCTATATATCTCTATATATATACACGCACACATATATGTATGTCACGTACGTGTATTGTGTACGTACATAGGGCGCGTCCGTCCGGTCCGTCCGTGTGTGTGTGTGTGTGTGTGCGTTACGTGTATTCGCTGTAACACGTCGTACACTACCGTATGTCGCCGCTGGGACCGAACCGTTTCGGTAACGACGATAATATAAAAGCGTCCGCGATATTCACGGCAATCCACCCGGTCGTTTATTCGGGTCGCACGTTTACTTCGGAGGGACACTAGTGTCGGAAAAGCGCTCCGAACGCCTCGACATTCCGATAATTCACTGATCCGTAGCGATTATACCGTGGTGGTGACGTTCACCACGTCCGCGTTACGGGCTTTCGGAAATAATCGAAATCGACCCGAAAAATCGAAAACAAGCGTCCGGGCGAGGGAGAAAGAGTAGACGGACGCGGAATCGCGAGGAACCGTTCGCGGACGAACAATTCGTCGTCGTCGTCGTAAATCCTTCGTACCGTTCGGAATTACGAAGTCGATATTCCGGTGTTGTCCGCGCGTTCGTAAAATATCCAGACGATAAACGGGTGAAGAAACAAGCGGTTCGGTTCTCGTCGAAATTCCGTTTCCGTCGTACGGTCGTAATCGTCGAAGCTCCCGCGCGCTCCACGTACAATCTAACGCGTATCGTAATTATTGGCAAATCGCGCGCCGAGTGGCGAAACACGAGTTTTTTCGGAAACCCGTGGAAGCGGTTGAGAACAGCCGTCTGAGTGAAATACAATGGGTCACCACTCGTCGGGCGCGGTATACGGTTCAATACCTACACACCCACACGTATATATACGAAAGGGCAATATAGATCATCGTTTGAGTATTGTTATTATTATTGGACGCGAATTGGACTAACATTACGAACGTGTACGCGAGTAGTATTCGGACGGGCTGGTCGCCGTCGCCGTCGCGGGCGATAACGCGAACAAAGCGAAACTCACGCGGCCATAGCGCCGAGTCGTACGTACGGTCGTCGTCTGCTGACGTTACTGCGGCTGAATGATAAATAAACAGACACGTATTATATACGCGCGCGCAAATAGATATATACGTGTACGTCGGACGAGAAATGCCGATACGTTCAATTGTAAACGACGAGCCGACCGCGCACGAGACAATGACGTATTTCCCGGGCTACGGATAAGGAGGGGAGGCCGTGCATCGTACAGGACACGCGTCTCCCGTCCACCGTTCGTTTCGTCCATGTGGTCTCAGGGACGGCAGCGATTACGGATTAATGTCCCCGAACGCGAAGTAACGCGACCGCCGTTTGCCGACAATGGCCCCAACGCGCGTACATCGATTTCGCGGCGTAAGCGACCTACCCGGGTTTAGTCGTCAAAACAACAAAAATAGTCGTACCGCGAGCGCCGTTTGGAAAACGCTCTAGCGCAGGTCCCGTGACGACCGTTTGTTCCAATATCACCGGACGGCCCGGACGTTTTCGTACCGGAAACTATATTTGTTCGACCGTCGGCGCTTCGAAATGGCCCGTGCGTAGAAACGTCGTAGCCGCGGAAAGGTCGTGACGGTTTACGAGCAGCGTGCGGAAACATTGGAGCGAACAACCGAAAACGTTCGTCGGTAATTTCGAATCGATTCGGGAGTGCTTTCCCCCGCCGTTCACAGATTTTCGGAGCCCCCGGTGAAAAAATGTCCGCGCAAAAAACCGTAACGAACGGATTCGAGGGAGACGCCACGCGTCTTGGCGATGACGAGACGCGTGCCTGGCGCGTATTTGTTTACCTTCGTTGAAATGCGCTAAATGCGACTACAGAACGTTCGTCGTCCACGTTCGCCTAGCGAGTTTGTCGTTTTTTTCGCTAGCCCTCATTCTCCGCACAGTAAAAACCGTCTCTTATTTAGTTATTCGAGAACCGTTATGTATAATCGTCGTTTCGTCGTACGAACGTATACGCACGCTCGTAATATTTTTTATACCTACGCGGCGGTGTACGGCGTATTCGAGAGAGAAAAATATCGGCGAAAGCGATCCGACGCATCGAACGTTTATGCCATTTATACGTGTGTGTGTGTATATATATTGAACGTGTACAACCGACAAAAAGTCGTTTCTGTCGCGTTGCGACGGATATAATATAATATTTTGTAACGTCGTACATACTTGTGCTATACGTTTGTATATATAATTTTAAACTCCCCGAAGAACGTTTCGAAACGGTTGATATAATTTATCGCGTACGTACAACGTTGGTAATGCCGTTTCGGTATTGTTTAAAAAAACGGAGGGACGGCGAAATCGAACAATCGCGGCGCTCCGAGTCGTACCTGGTGGAGTACCATCGCCAAGTGGATATCGAACGGGACGGGCTGCTGACACGGGCGGCGTGATTTGTTCGCGCGAAACCGAAACGCCGACGACGGTAGGGAAATCGTCGGGCCGGAAAAGGACGACGGGCCCGAAAACGTATTCGACGTGCACACTATCCTACGGACGGACGATTCGAAACGTGGTCGGCAGGTGTGGCGAGCGTCAGTGCGAGCGCTTCTCGTACATGGCGAGACGGGTAAACGCGCGTATAAAGCACGGCGAATGGATTAGGCGCGCTACGACCGTTGCCGACGAATTTGCGATATTTACGTGTCGGATTTGAAATCGTCGCGTAAGTAAGGCCGTTTTTCGGACGACGCCGCTCGCTTTTGTCGAACACGTTGTTCGCGAACGATTCGTACACGATGTCGTTGGCCGCCATTCGTTCCGGATACGGCGGATAACCGCCGGACACGACGGAAATACCGACATTCCGTTGGGAATGACGAGACAGACGTCCTCCGCAAGGGACGTTTAACGCGTGGCCCGATCCGTCGACGACGGAATTTCAACCGGTTCGTATTAGAGCCGTCGGTCTCGTAAAATGGCTTCAATCGGTTAGCCGGTGCACAGGGCTACGGCGCTGTAATCGACGTGCCGTGACTAGTGGCGGCCACGTAAATTAACGGCGCGACTTATCTCGGACCGAAACTGTTGCAGATTCCCGGACGACGGCCCGAGTATATTATAGTTTATACGGGAGCTGACCCGTCGACGTACGATATTGCCTATAAAGGACGTTCTTATCGCCACCGAAACAGATAGCACCCCCCCACGTACGACGGTTGAATGTATATATCGTTACCCACCTGCCGCCACTGGGTGCCGATAATGCGCGTGTTGTTTTCGGCAAATGGGTTTTTGGCGGCGACCCGACAAACGCCCGTTTCCGCAGTGCCGTGTTGAACGTCGAACGAAATCGTCGCGGACCCGGCACGGTCCACGGTACGGGCGTCTGGGTAAACAACAATTCTAATCCGGACGATTTAACGGATTTCGTCGGCGGCGCAAATTCCTCCCCGGCGCCGACAATGGGCGCGGAGGGGGGGGTGTTTTTTTCGCGGCCGAAAAAGGCGTCCGTAAATCCGCGCTACTTCGAATTTCGGTAAAAAGGAACGGTACCACGTTTTCCGCCCGTAATAAATGAGAAAGGCGATAATCGAAGCGCGCCGTTTTCGCGTAATCGGAATAATTTATTCGTTTATCGACGACGATTGACGGTAAATCGTTCGGCGACACTACCGTTAATGAAACGCATCGATCGAAACGAAATAAGTAACTGGAAAACGCCGAGGCCTCCGGTAAGAGTTGGCTGCCCTGTTCGGTACCGCGGCTATTGTTTGTTCGCGGTGTTCGGTGCGCCGAAAACGTTTCCGGCCCGTCGGCTACGGACCGGGAAGGGACCGTACGATAACCGAAACACGGTCGGAGGCAGGTAATCTCCTCCGAGTAGCCGTTTAGGCGTCCACGTCATTAATGCAGGCACTTAAGGCGTGCGTGCGCAGCTAAATAACGAATACTAACGCGGTGGCAACGGGAAACGGTGCCTTGGACACGCTTAGGTGGTCTATGATAAAGACGCCGCCGAACTATTGTCGCGCCCATAATCCAATGCCGAATGAACCGAGGAACGGTGGACGGGGACGGCGAACGGAATTAAACGCCGTTACGTGATAATAAAAATTGGAAGAAGACGAGTGGACATTGCGCGCGAATGCCAAATTCAAAAAAACAAAAATACCCGAAAGAGAACTTTATTACGAGCGGTTGGTCCAGACGTCACACCTGGAATAGGTACGTACGTTACGGTAAAGTCGGTGCTTGTCGAAAATTAGTTGTACTTTTTTTAGTTCGAAAGGATCCGGTTTTATCAGCACCACTTGGCCGTTATTAAGGTTTCGATAAAAAATACGTTTTACGATCTCTACCGTAAATTGTAAGTAAACGCTTTATAACGAATGTTCCGTCGTATTTCTCGATAAACTTAAATATTAATAACTTATAAAAAAAAACCTACTACGATAGCTCACCGCGCGCTAATAAGCGCGAAATAAATGACGATCGATTTTTTTTCTCTTGACGTAATAATAACGTATATTAATAAACACGAAACTACGGTTACTGCGCGGTTACGTGAACACGGTTTAATCCGAATCGTGTTCGCCACCCGTCCTGGCCGTGTGTACGCGTTTTTCATTTTTCTAATATTTATACGGTGAAATATTCGTTCGCGTATATTTCGGTACGTGTTTCGTAATTGACAACGTCCCGTAAGCGGCAAATCCGAAATTAGTATTCGCCGTCGTGATATCACATAGCCGGTACGAACTACTGGACGTTAACGAAAAAAACATGGATTCGGAATCGGCGCGATCGGCCCCACACAAAGGCCGTACCGAGTTGTCGGGAACCGGCGAAACGACACGTTTTCACGAGGCGTATTGAATCGCGGGTGGGGGGAGGAGCGGGAAATAGTTGCCCCGTATCAACGACCTCTTCGGCGAAACGCCGCAGAGAGAGTACAATACTACGTCGTATTGTAACGGAACCCGAATACACGAGACGATAAAATCGTTCATATTTCGGCGTTACGTCGGGTGTGGACGGAGCGAATCTCGACCGATTTCGACTGCGGCGGTGGCAATCGACTGCCGTTCAGTTTTCGGCTGAGGAGGCGAACGTACGCGAATAGCTCGTTCACGTCGAGCGAGGGATTCCGTCCGGATAGAAATCCGTCATTGTACGGAATATACACGTACGTACACACGCGCCGTGCCTTTCCGGACGCCCGAGACGGACCCTTTTTACAATGCCTCGGCGGCGGCCCACTGGCGCGAGTGCGGGTCGCGTGTCCCCGGGTTGACATTTTACTTCCCGTCGGCAGCTGCCGATGTGTTTACGAACGATCTACTGCCGTTGACCGCAATACGCTATTGTAATTTTTCGACGACCTATATAACGCTACATACTGCGTACGTGTTTAGTCCGATACACATATATATTTGTGTGTGTGTGTGTGTGTGTGTGTGTGAGATTCGTAGGACGTTATCGTCCGTTTCGCGCAATAGAACCACGCGTTTACGCGACGTGGATTACTTTTCACGAAACCAGCGCACCTGGCGGTAATCGGCCGTTATTTTCCGTACCGTTTGTTTACAATAGTTTTTTGTACGTTCGGGTGCTCCGTTCATGCGTTGAAACTTATCAACGTAATTTCACGTGTCTCGAGAATGATTCCCTCCGCTCATCCTCCCACCCACATTGCCTCCGGACTCCCCACGACTTAAGAAGTTGCGCCTCTTAATACTACGTGTGCGTGTATAGACAAACAATTCGAGTAGTGACGTACTTAGATTTGAATTTCGGCGGGGAGGGGTTAATTTTGAAATATATAAATCGGACGACCCCGACGAAACAGGACAACATTACAAACGTTTATAAATTATTCGTTTTTAATGAACACGTTATATTTGAAAGCGTATTGAATTTTTAAAATATTTTTATTTTTCGTTATTATTGACTATGACTATACGTCTCTCGTAAGAAATTAATTTTTCCTAAAAATTTTCGATGGGGATTTTATCCCCGAACCGTTAGTACGCCGCTGAATTCGGGCGTTTACATTATGAATAATGCCGACTAGACAACCGCGAACGAAACGTAATACAAAAAAAAATAATACGATTTTATTTCGAACGTATTACCACCCATAAAACGTCAAATTTGTTTCGGGCGAAGTAAAAACGAAAAATCGATTTATTCGAACTAAATATAATTAATAGTTCGGACGGCGTTTCGAAAACGAAATGTGACGACTCGAAAATCCTCGGCAAATGGGGGGAGGAATATTATTAGGACTCGTAACATACGTGATAACGTAGCAGCGTGTCGTAATCAGGCGTGGGTGACGATCTCGAATCGGTCAAAAAGTCGACGGCCGGGGCTGCCCGTTTTGTTTGGTAACCGGAACGTTACTTCGAACCGGCCGTTTCCGAAACGTACGTCGTGTCGAATTTAAGCCGGTAAAAATTTCGGCCGTTTGCGCGGCCCTCGGAACGAGCGAACTGCAAAAACATACTAATTTTTTGAATAAAACCTTTAGTTGCTTGGCGAATATAATACGGGACAAAAAATACAAGTCGGTAATATTGTTTATTTTTGCCGTATTATCTAGGGATTACTATACTCGAATATCGTAAGCGTTATATATATATATGTACGTACGCGCGCACTAATAGCTTCAATGAAACATAGCTCCATTAAAAATGTATACGTATAGAGATTGGTTATTAATCGATTTATATTCGTCATATTATTTAGTAATAGGTTATTTCGTCGATATATATATACACACACACACACGTACTCGTAATTTAAAAAGAGAATTACGAAAGCGAAAATTGTTACGTCGATATTTCTATAGGAAACGGCACGGTTGTGTGGCACGATAATAACGTATCGGGCGAAATAGGTTCGTTGAGCACGTTGCGTTCTATGGCGGCCAGTAGGTCGCCGTTTCTCCGATAGAACCCGCGATAACGATTTTACGGCCGTCTATAGGTTTTATTCGTCGAGAGTCGTCGCCGATTTCTGTCGTGACCCGTGACCGCGACAACGGTATAACGCGACCGACACGAAAACCAACGTCAAAGGTAACCACCGTGGACATTTGCGACGATCCCGGCGTGACGTGTTAGACGTTCGTGCGGGCCGATATCGGCGACGACGTCTAGTAAACCGAAATCCGTCCACTCGCGAAAGGAAAGCGATTGGATTGCCGAAACCTTTTTGGGATTCGCCGATAGATTTGTCGTCGTAAAATCGACCGGTACCTTATCCACAACGTATCGAACGCGCCAAAGGGTTTATATATTTTAGGGTTTTCCCGGTCGTCTAGCCGATCCCTCCGATATCCGCGCGAACTCGGCGTTTTAGACGTGGAGATGACGACGACGACCGGTGAGGAAGTATGGGTTATCGGGAGTTCGCTCTCGCGCGACCACACGAGGCTTAAATACACCGTCGTCGTCACGGGGCGTTCGTCGTGTCTAATGACTTCCCGAAATCCCTCCAGCCCGCTTATCTTCGTCAATTGCTCACACTCCCTCTCGACCACCGGATATATAAGAGGGATGGTATACTATAAACATATATATTGACGGTGGCCGGGGAAGGAGGATTGAAGGGATGGTTATTCGTTCAGATCGTCGTCGTCGTCACCGCGCGAATATAGATTAACCGTGGCGGAATTGCGGAAAGGATCAAAGCGGATGCGCCTAATGAAGATTGCTGCGACGGCGCGGATATATCATAAATAAGTATATATATATAGCCTTATCGTCGGCTCTCCATTAACGGTGTCGAATCGCTTGTCGTCTCCTTCGTTTCGTATCTTCGCCCGTATATATTATACACTCCTCCGGGCCCGTCGATACTCGAGGTGTAAGCGTGTATAAACGAGCGTTTCGAACGTTCCGCCTAATATCCCCGACCGAATCCGGTCGGATTTCGGTTTTTATCGACGCGCCGTACGGCGAAATGCGCCACCGCGTACGGTTAGTTGGCGAGGAGGAGGGGCGGGGGAATTTCCGATTTCGGCAAACGCCGTCGGCACGGGCGGCGAAAACGTTTCATTAGCAACTCGAGTGTGTTCGCGCGTCGACCGGGTAGAAATATAGTAGCTCGTTTCTTACATAGACCCGAACCCAAATCCGACCGTGTCCGCACGTCGGAACACGAACAAAATCGTTTTTCTTCCGAAACGAAAAAAAAAACGTCTTCGTTTTACGGCGGTGCTATAATACCACGATCGAAAACGTAAAAACGCCGTTTATCTTATGGACTCGCTCAACGATTTTGAAAACTTGTTCGCCGCTAACTTCCACTCTTATCCGCCGGAATTTTTACCACTAACGAAGACGATGCTCCGATAATTCGGACGGATAATGGTTTCCCCCGTCGTCTTCCGTATCGCGGTAACGTCCCTTATTTCTATGGGACGCTGTTCGAGCGTAAATTAAATTTACACTCGATAGGCTGCTCCCCCCCCCCCCC
>JAIPRN010004969.1:0-12508 GCA_025469175.1 Geopemphigus sp. TES_GeoC_2020
GGCTCTTATATACATACACACACACACACACACACACACACACACACACACACACACACACACACACACACACACACACACACCTACACGCACGCGTGCGAGAATATGAGCTCCAAAATGACTCCGACGGCATAAATCTTATTTTCCATTACGGGTGTGGTGGACCTTTATGTATATATAATTTTTTTTTATGCGTCTTTTCTTCTTCGTCCCGTCGCTTCTTTCCCTGATACGCCCGCTGCGCGAGAAAACCCTTTATTATTTTTATAAATATATATACGCACACGCTCGCGCGCACATACGCATAATGTAACGTATACGAAAATGTTCGTGATCGACGATATAATCCTTGGGCCATCGGGCGTCGGGTAATCGATTCACTCCGTTTTGAAGCCGACTACTGGGCACAACGGCACCGTCGCTACCTACCCCGACCCGAAACCGGTTACGCTCGCCTCTCCCAAGTCTTGATATCGTACCCGGTAACATTATCGTGTACGGTATCGCGATACCCTCCTATACGGCGTTAATAATAAAACGTGTAGTATTTATTACAATTATAATAACGCGACGAGGATTATGGCGGAACAGGGGTTTTCTCGTAGACGTTCGTGTCCAGACTTCGAGTCCATGGTCGTATTGTACGGCCAATAGTGACGCAATGGCGGCGGGCTTGGTACGAAAGTATCCCCGCATTTACGGTACGGTCGTAACAACGCTGACCGTAACTACGAAACGTATTGCAGGAAAATTACCTCGTACATTTTCGCATCAAGGACCTTGTCACCGTATCAAATGGCCCACGAATTGGTGCTCGGCAATTCGAAGGTGTACGGACAACCAATGACGATTGTCTAAAACGTCCTTCGTCGATAACGAATAAAAACGAATAATCGATACTATCGGAAACACGTTAATCACTACGGCGCATATATTCGCGACGACAAACGTCTCGCGATAAATTCGCTTTTGTTCGATTTTTCCATTTGATCTCTACATACAACTTTCTATTCCTCGATTTTACTCGATATTGACCCGTAAATGATATTTTCAATTCGTCGCGGTTACAATCGAGGTGGCTTTCATCGTCGACACCGTCCGAAACGTTAATCTTTATAAACGATCCGCAACGCCTCTCGGTACGAATTCCCGAAAGTTTTTTTTAATATTGTTCTCGCCGAACGTTGTTTTCACTTCCACGTGTACACGCACCGGTACACAATTCGGCATACGGCGGTTGAATGACTACAGTGACCACCTCGTTTCATTTTTTTATGTCGTCGACGATTAGATAATACGGAGTAACGTCCACGACGCTATGTGCGCTTGTAGTACCTGCACTCCAACGTTCGGACTTGACGAGAACTATTTGCTTTTACGTGTGGCCTTTTATAGTTACCGAAATCGGTTATTGTTCGTATAAATGTCATACGTAACAAAACTCGTAAAACGTTTTTATATTTTTATATTTATATTTTATATTTTTATATTTGTCACGTAGGCCTTATTATTCACAGTATAGGTGAAATCGAACCGGTCCGTAATCATACATATCAGTACTAGAAGTTTAGGACACGTATTTATGAGTGTTAGGTCGGTTAGTGTTTATCGAAATTTTTAAAAATGAATGCAAATTGTTTTCGTTTTTTTTTTTTTTGTTCAAACAATGGTTTACAAAAACTACCGTTTTACGTATTCCGCGTGATTTTAATTGTATATTTATCGTATTCGAATTTTGTATAGGAGTAAACGCACCGGATATAGTATATCGTATTATTAAGTTTATACTAAGTATACGTTTAATTTCGAGTATTGTATGTTTCAAATATAACGTTTAACGCACGATACGTTAAAAAGCGAGTGAAGTATTCACGTACAAGACACGCGGACACGCTTCCGTGAAACGTAACCGTAACCACCTCGAGTCCAATACAGCAAAAGCTCGGTGATCGTCTATAACGAGTCTTGAGTGTTACGTTGATAAAAACGTCGTGTTCGTTTACCGTTAGCAACCATACTAAATTACTGTGAAATTATCAGATGCGCTGTTAACATCGAACACGATAAACCGCTAATACGTCAATGTTTAAATCACGAGGAAAATTTTAATAGCGTCGTATTAATATCCAATTGAGAACGAACCGTGTTGGATACAACAAACAAGTCTATAAAACACACGCGACATAATGTAACACTCAACTAGTTATTAAGACATTGACGGAGAAATTGGTATAAATAAAGTTTAAAGTCGAGTAGTTTATTAACGTTCGTTTAAGAATTTGTTCTCGTGAAATGTGACGAATATATAAAATTACGTTTTACCGGAAAACGACACGTCTCATTCGTATTAAGTTTTTATATACTAATACTTGGGTACACGTCTTAACGACCGTTATAGAATTCTATTTTTTTTCGTTATTTTTTTCTCTTGGCGAAATACTTACATATGTAAAAACCGACTCGACGAATTGTTAAAACGTAACGTTTAAAATTTGTTTGTTAATTCAGTAAGCAATGATAGCGAAACTCGCGTGAGAAAAACATTTTTCGAACGAATTAATCGTCCTAGTAGAAGAATAAATTTGGGAATACTTAACCCAACGTTTCACGCTGTTAACTAACCTCACTTACCTGACGTAGCGCGTAGAGATAAATATTAGAAACGTAAAGAAATTCTACGTGAATTCTATTCATTTCACGATCGTATCGAACTAATTTTAAAAGCGGTCGTGAAGGAATACACGTACACAAAAAATATGGAACACAAACAAATCTCGGTAAGTAGTCCTTGACCACAATACATTTACACGACGTAATCGCTTATAATTATTAGTTGGATATAAGAATTGTAGGAAACTGTTTCAGAAGTGTTTTCAAACAATACGTATGTATAAAGTAAGGAAATTATCGTTATTTATTCGTGTATATACGTATATAATTGGAATATGATATATTCGTTTACATCGGGACTTTGATATACATAAATACTACGGCGTATTACAATAACTTGCTCGGAGCATTAGAAAATTAAAAACGGAAAACCTCGTAATAATTATTTATTCAAATATCCGTAACGAACCGACGTAGGTATACTAAACGTTTAAGGCGCTGAAGTAAAATATTTAAAACCAAACTAACGAGAGGTTTGCCACGAGTATATTCATATATATATTTATCGATATACCTATATAAGCGTTTCATGACAGCGTTATTTAAGAACGACGCGTTATATAAGAACAACGATAAGACATAGATATGGAAACAAAAGTAGACCGCAATATTAGGCGTCAATCGTCTTTTCGCTATAATTGTACCCGTTGTTCGTACGACTGAAAAATGTGTTTTAATTTTACATACATCCATATGTATATATATTAACAAAAAAAAGACCGAGCGATAATTTGTTGTTAAACATCGAGTGAAGGCTTTTCAGGATTATCTCGAACGTTTCATATCATATTTTATCCGCGAGATAGATTACAAGTTAGGTTATCGTTAGATAAATATATATATATATATAAATATACACGCGTGCGTATGTTTGCGTGCATTACTGTCTTACCGCGTATTATAATATAATATTTATAATGCGTACGTAAACAAAAATTATGTACTCATTCTGCTGAGATTTAGACACGAAGTCTACTATGTAGAATACATAAATTTGCTCGTAAAAACGAGTAAATTCTTACCATATTTTAGAATTTTATATTATATATATAAAGAGAATAAGAAACAGGTTATTTCTACGTATAAATGAAATTTAGCATTTCATACACAGTAATCATCTGTCTAACATGTCGAAAGTGTCACTTAAGTTAATATATTTAGATTTTTTTTTTTAGTACCTACTTACGTTACACACGTGTAGCACACGTGCAGTAGTCTTTTCTTCGATCTTTATAGTTGTCGTTCACACACGCAAATACGAAAATTCTACGTCGGGATCGGCGAGCGCTAAAATATTTTTAAATAATCACGTGCCCGTGTTTGACGAGTATTTACGTCATGCAGTTAAAGTATGGCTCACGTACCGTCATTTTTTCGGATATAAATTATAGTGGCGAAATTATTGTTTAAAACTCGAAACAGCACTGACTGGAGTAAGTGAAAATATGTCGCCTTACATATCCAACGGTGGTACGGAGAGCGTTGTCGGAACGGGTTCGATTTTTGAGTTAAATACAAATCTAAAACTATATAGCCCGAATTCAATTGTAAATTCGATCGCGAATCGTGAAACGAATCAACTGCCTCCGAATTTGTTATTAATACTATACAATTTCAATAATCAATAGTGCCTTTCTTTCTAACTTTTTTTTATCGGTAATTTAATATATTTAATTTGTTCTATGTACTCGGACGAGAACTACTAATGTTTAAAAAAAGAAAACAAATAAATGTACGTGTATTAACTGTTATTTCGGACACTTCGTTAATCGGGTAATTTCGTTAAGGCTGATCATCGTTTATCGCCAGTAGATTTGAAATAAATTTGAAAGCGTTCGATCGATGGTACGAAATTAACAAATACAGCGTACGTCATAATAAGTGATATTCACCAATACCCACCCAATTCTTATGTTCGAAAATTATGATAGCGAATTTTAGATTGTTCCAAATTAGTTTTTGGTCGAAAGCGAACTGGTTTTCGAAAAGACGAGTGCGTTGGACGATTGGCCGAGTTCGTAAATTGTCAAACAACTCAATTGTTTTCGTAAGCTTCGAATTGAGATCATCTAGGTACGATTCACAAGAAAAAAACGACAATTTAAGTCCTGTACGTACTTCTCGCTATAAATAATATTACGCGGTCCCTTAATAAGCAATAATTTAATAAAAGAAATAAAAACCGATAGTTGGAACACGTCGGTCAATCATAAAATGATTGGCAAATAGAATGTACGGCCCGGTTGGCGGGCAGCTTGTAACGAAATACTTCGCGTACGTTTATTATTGCGTAACACGTTTACGAGTCCGCGTCAGTCGATCATTTTTAATATTATCCCGAAATCGTTCACCGCAGCGCCGTTTTTCTTTGGCGATTGTTCTCGGCCGCGTTCGTTTTATTTCGTCGTGTATTCGTCGTTATTCCCGAATCGTTCGCGCTTCCGTTGATTCTGCGGCGGTCGAAACGAGACCGGAATCGCAGCTGATTCCGATTTTCGGTGTTTCGGCACACCATTCCGCACCGTACGCCGCGTTGCGCGAGAAACGTTATCGTTATTAATACAGCACGGACCGTCGCGGGCTCGTCAACCGAACGACGGTAAATTATAAGAACGAGATCGATCTGTCGGTGATCGTACGTCATAGGTTCGGTCGGTAAAGCTACCGTAATTAACTTCGGTAAATAATATTCGTTCCGGGACAGCGGTAATCTTAAACAATAGTTTACGTTAGGCTACGTTCGCCCGCGATAAATACGTCCAGATTCAATAATCGGGGCGCGATTTATATATAGGTCCGGGGGATCGTCGATGCAGCGACCGAACCGTTAATTCATAGAAACGCGTTCGTCGTGACGTTTCGTGGTCGATCGGGAAATCGTTCGTAAACGTACACGATTACGTTTCGCACGATTTTATTGCGTACTAACGACGTCTTGTAAGTACGATCAGTTTAGGGAACGAGTGAACAGTGCGAATGCCGATGTGGCCGAATATTGACGGTCCGATTCCGACGTGTCTACTACGTTCGCGTGGACACCGCTGTGAATAGAAACGCGCCGCGTGCGATGCATCTAGTGCCTTCAAACGACGCGTCACGGTGTCTCGTTTAACTACACTAAGGCGATGGTGAGGAAACGTGCGCGAAAATATTGACTGACCGCGTTGACGGCGGTGTTCGACGTTTACGGTTATTTTCGGTACACGAGCCGCGTCGCGTTCGTGGTCGAAATTGGAATGGTCGAAACGCTGTGGTGCGGGAAGCGAGTGAGCGCGCGCGTATCCGATACGGGGAAATACGCCGAATCGTAAATGAAAAAATTTAATCGCTCACGAGTCGACGGCGTCTGATTTTCGGCGCAATCGACACCCGGCACACGGCAACATCTAAGTAGTCGGAACATTCGGGACGATTAACGAGACCGGACCGGATTGATTCCCGCCGATTTGGGTACGAAATAGCGAATTTCGACACGTTGCCCGTTCACACTCGGCGGGGCGATTGAACGTTCCGATTTGTGCGCGTTCCGTGGCCGACGTTCGTCGTACACCGAAAATCCGCTCGGGCCAGTGTTTTTACGTGACAATAATAACGTCGTTTCGACTTCAAAACCGTACCGCGGTGCAGAGTTTACACATCGTAGCGTGCGTCGTTTGTCGTTATTGTTGTTACGTCCTCCTGTACGTAATAGAGGGAGAGATAAATGGCTTTCGGACTCGCTGTAACGAAAGCGATTACTACCGCCTTCGGTAACGGCGTTTGCGAAATATTCGCCGGGGAGAGACGATTATTGCGGCCGAATGAACCGTTCGAACAAAATCACCCCACCACCCCTTATTTCGTCGACGACGGCGACCGTTTCGATTCGACGCCGACGCTAATTTTATCGCGGAATTCGTTTAGCCGAGACAATTGTCGCGTGTCCACGTCCGGACGCAACGTGCCAATCCCAAAGAGACGAGTACAAACGTCCTTTGTTCGGACCGAAGTTTAATATCGACGCGACGAAATAGCGAGCCATCACCGATAGATTGAACGAGAGAATAAGGCCTGGCTCCAGCTACTGCTCGCGCCGCTGGTTGTGGTGGTATACTTTTTAAAGTAACGGTCGATTTTAATCATTTTTTACAACCGCGACTTTTTTCATATAACAATACGAATATAGTATATATATATATATATATATATATATATATATATATAACTGCCGTCAATACACGCATATACACACATTTAATACATTTTAGCTGTGGTGTCGTCGGTTTTGTTTCCGAAAACGAAATAATTTTCAGGTTCGTTGAAATAATAATATACGCGATAATTTCCCGCGGGCAAATTTCGAAATTCTCCATCTGGTGTATAAAACGCTATTATTAATCGGAACAAATACCGTCTTAAGATTAGTAGTTATAACGTTTTCATCGTGTATACGATAAATTACTCGAGATAATAATAATATATATATATATATATATTGCTCCGGTCGAAAATACTGTTTACTGACACGACCGTCGTAGTTACAACGATATGCTATTTTCGGACACACATTTTCGGAATACGTACGTTTCCCAAATGGGGCTTAAAATAATTTATCGTATTTGCCGTTATTACCGTAGATCCAAGACGGAGAGCCACTTATAATAATAATATTCCTCCCGGTTACTTATCCGTACGCATAAAGGGCGGTCCGGGACGATGACGGTTTTGCATTTCGCGTACTTATAACGGGCTCGTAGTTGTTGTCTACGCACAAGATTAGGTCGTGTTCTTTGCCACTGGGATAATGATTTTATAGTTTTGGGACGAACAAAGAACCGACTCGTCCGCCGCCCGCTTTCACTCAAGCCTAGACACCGTACTCGGCTACGTCGCACATATGAACGACAAATCATCGTCGACGGGCCGAATAATATAAATCGCGGGGCGCGACTTTGGCGCGTGATTTTCGCCGTTGTATTAGAAGTCGGTAGAAAGCTACGAACGTGTGGCCTTTTTCGAGTACGCGCGCGCGTCTTTCGAACGAAACCGTTTCGTTATTTTCGTTCCGGTAACGGGGTGCGCACATCCGGGGGGGGGGCACCTTTTTCAACTCGTTCTCGGGCGTGCACCGGACATCACACAGAAAAGTCGCGTACTGATGACAAAATACCGAACAAAAAAGGCCCCCCCCCAGACACGCGCACACACATTTATATGTGGGTTAAGATTCCGGAAACGCGTTAATAAACCGTCGTCGCCGTTACCGCTGTAGCCGTAGCCGTGTCGGCCAGCTGCGCCACGCGAATTCCACACTTAATTTCCGGGCCGGGTTTCTTTGTTTTCACACAACAGCTGTTCTTCGCCATCGTAAATTACACACACACACACACACGACGAGTCAGCTGTACCAAAAACGTAAAAAGGCATCAGCTGATGTCTATATATATATATATATATATATGTGTAATATTACACACACACACATATATATATATATACGCATACACACATATAAACACTTATTTCGTAGTCCCGTGGTCGTTTCACAACAGCTGGATTTGACGACGAGAAGAGTCGTTAAAAAAAAAAAAAAAAACCGAAATACAAATTCTGTACACCTTCGTGCGCATAACCGAAACGTTTTTATCGCCACCGTGCGTCCCACATCGGCTATATATTATGTGTATATTTTACATTAAACGTATCCACAGCGTTTCATGTATTTATGTGTGTGTGTGTGTGTTTGTGTGCGGGACAATAATAATAACAATGATTCCAAACCAACAGAAAACCTGCAAAAGGTACCCCGTAGTGGTGTAATCGAAGTGTTTGACGCGTCAAATGATGGGGCCGTATGCACAAAAGCGATTTTTTTTTTCGTACATTTTATTATTATTACCAAATTTCCTCCTCTCCGTCGGATTCCTGGTCTCAAGTTTATCGATTGTTGTTGGATATATTATATTGTGTACGTTGTGCGAGCATACGGTTACGTTACGCGTGTAACACAAAAGACAGTTTGGACGATAGGACGTAACGCGTCTTCGGGACCGTTCTCGGAGAAGTACGCTTCAATGGTCATCTCGACGAGAAAAATTACCGGTGCTCCCGTGTACGGTGATCCGCGCGAATGCACGACATAAACGATAATAGTAACGTATACGACCTAATGTAATATGTCGTAAAAGGCAAAAACAAAAAAAACAAAAACAGTTACGCGAATATATAGATAAGTGTAATAGAGTCCGTTGACTAATATGACCGGTCAATGTTACCGGGGACGTAGTAGTAAATTGAAATACGCGGGACAAATAATAATTTATCGAAATTACCGTTTAATACGGTTCGGAAGTATTAACATTTATCCGCCTTCGCGATAATATTTTTAAGCGAACGTCTTGCGTATAGTAGGAGGCGTCGACGTAGCCTCTATTATTATTATTACGAAGCTGAACACAATTCACGTCGACACTTGATCGTTAACGTCTAGAACGACGAGTAAATTTTTTAAATTTCTAACGAATCCGTGAACACGTTCGCATACGACACATACAGGAGGTAAAAATCACGCGTACCACGCGCCGTTCCTACACGAATGTATAAACGAGATATGAATGACCCCATTACACGAATAAAATATAAGATAGCGAGTCTCGGTGTTTGGGTCATTTTCCTTCCACGTTTAATTATTATTAATCTTGCGTGAACGTGTACGTCGGAATAAAAGCCAATATAAATATTGTATTTCGTGTCCGGACTTAACGATCGTTTTCGATTTTCGTTCAACCCGAACCAAAGTTTCCGTTTGATTATTGGCCGCCCAAGACGGTTTCTCGCGACGGTTGATTATCGAGTTTCGCGGCGATATTCCCTACGCCCGAATATCACGACGAGGCTGACGTTATTCTTATCTATTTGTACATCGCGTTACACTCCACACCTTGCGTCTAATCGGCGTAATATTACCCGCCGATATTAAAACACTTAAACAGTACCGAATGTAGCTCTACCACGACGCGTCAATAGGGCCGAGCGTAAAAGCGAAACGTCACGAACCTTTTTTGAGCGTCTAAATAAACGCGCACGACCGTAAAATAAATAATCGTTCGTAGCCTTAGGTAAACAACCGTCGGCTCATAGTCGGTGGACGGCTTTGGAAACCGATACGGGACGTACATCGTATACAGAACCCGTGAACGTCGGTTGCTGATCGTGCCGAATGCCTAAGCACGTCCTCCTGCAAAAGTTACGCGGGTCCAATGGTCTTGGACTGGCGCGTGACGAACGCGGCGCGCCGTTTTATTATTACGTACTGACGGTTATTTGTTTTGTCCGCCGCGTAACGGACAAAATGTGCACGAAAATTCGCGCGGGTCACACACGTATCGAACCGGGTGTGCGCTCAACCTACTCGGACCATTGTGTACGTTAAATTGGTAAGAAACAACGCGTTTGTGTCGCGTTAAAATAGACGCGCGTAAACGCGCTCATGGACCAACCAAACGTGTAACGAAAATATATATCCCATAGCGTTCACTGTACACGTAGTGACGGTTATACGTAGATAAATGACTAACCCGCTACTAAAAAAAATTAACGTTCTCGAAAAATTCCACGAAAATTTTAATATCCCAGTCGGCAGCAGTATTTTACGTCTTTTTCCCCTAAGAACGCACGTACTGGTAAATATCAAAAACGCCGAAAAACCGTCGTTACCGAACCGCGACCATTTTTTATTATAGTTATACCTTTCGAGCGTATTTTTAGTGTCTAAGTGAACGTCAAATGTCAAATTATTAGAATCATTTTAAATGAATTTCGTTTTTAATAATTTACACTAATAACAACGGGTTTAATAATAATGCGTAATATTGTAACTTTTCTCCGGTTGTAAAAACGACAAAAACTCGCTTAAGATTAATTTCATATATACCTAATTATTAACATTTCGTCAGCATAAATTCGCTTTTTTCGTCCAACACACGCACGTATTGTAGCTAAACCGGTATTTGGATATCTATTTTTGTGATTTAAACTATTACATAAGAAACATTACCTAGTGTTATTCGTGGAATTTTCCAAAAAAAAAAAAAAAAATTATGTTTAAACGACGTTTAAATTCGAGTACTCGGTAACATAAATAATTGAAAGATTGAATAAAAATAATACGTGACCTCGCCATTTCGGAGTAATTAATTTTAACGAAATAATATATTACCATCCGAAATGAGAGAAATACAACGAAGACTTGCAAAAAGTAAACGAACGCGCGAATCGCAGTAGAATTGCTTGAAAACGACCTCGACTTTATACAAAATTAACGTAAAATTTGCGAATTAAAATATCGCCTCGTTGAATTTTGCGTGATCAAACTCGTATACGAAAGGCGAACGAAAGCGTTAGGGAAACGACGCGAATGCAAAACGTTCCGGGCCCTAATAACGACGTGCATAGGTACCGTACAGGAGGTACGTATAATTTAATTTAAAACACTAATAGTCCGCGAAACAGCTCGACGGTTCGACGTCGTCGATTGAATATAATTAGACGACCGTTGGGGAACGGCCGGCATTGCGACGTAAGCAATTCGTTTCGATAGGTTTTCTTTTTGGTCAAAATGAGTTTGCGATTAGCGCGTAACTTCCAATACGCCGTTACGGGTTCGTGTCGATCGTATGCGCGAGAAGTAGTCGAAAACGCCAACCGGATAATTTGTGTCGCGTACCGATTATGCTTAAACTTTGCGTACATCGACCGCCGTTTATAATATGACGAACGCATTAACGGTCGTGTCCGAACGCGCGTGACAAACGCTAATTTGCCGTTCGGTCGACCGACACGGACTTTTCGAATACACGCGCGTAAATTATCTTTCGTATTAATCGAATGTGTTAAAAACGATCGCGATCGTTATTCGAATAACGCGTCCTACCTACGTGAGATAAGGGAGTGCGGAAAAACACGTTCGATACGCTCAATGAACTTGACGAGTGAGGAAATTCTGTCGTAGTTAATTACCGCGGGGTCCGTCGACCACGATGTGTACCCTTCTATTGAACGGAACACGTACCCGATACGTCGAATAACGGGCGAACTCGCGCGGAATTGAACGACGACGTTTTCGTTTCCAAGAGTAATCAACTTTTCGTCGTCGGTCGTTCGGCTATACAGATCCCGATGGGCAAAAGCCCCGTTTACGGACGCAATGTAGTACGCGGGGAATGTCGGGCGCGTACTGGCGAACGCGAATTTTTTTTTGAATATAAGACGGTTTTTTCAACGCGCCTCGAGTAATCGAATCGCGCGTTATCCGCGTAATTCTTGGCAACGAAACCAACGTTTCATACGGCGACAAAATTAAACGACACAAGGTTACCGCATGCGTGTGTGTGTATCGAATAATCGTTGCCGTTTTCGTTGCACGGAAATATGTACGCGACGACGCGCAAAAAACACGTATAAACGTGACTGGATATTTCGCGGTCAACTGAAAAAACACAATCGCGATAAAACAAAAATCTACTCGATTTTTTTTTACGCGAATCTTTTGACGTGGACACGGTCGAAATTGTCCAGTAACGATGGCGGTTGTAAATCGGACGTTTAAATTCGCCATACGTGTCGCATAATATAAAACCGTACGCGGTTCTTGAAATAACTCGAAAACAGGTGAGCGATGACGACAGCACGTAATTACATTCGCCAGTCGAAGCGAATTATGAGTGCCCGATTCTTTACGTACGATGTACAACAACCTATCGATCGCAACAACGACGACGACAATAATAACGACGGGTAATAATTAAGTGTTTGTGCGGGTTGTTAGTTGGGATATATATATATATATATATATATATAT
>JAIPRN010004970.1:0-12500 GCA_025469175.1 Geopemphigus sp. TES_GeoC_2020
TGGTGTTTATGTATATATCAATATATATATATATATATATATATATATATATATATAACTTATAATTAAATATATGTATTGGCATACACAAACAATTACTTGGATTATTTTATGTAAATCATTGGAATGAATATTTGAGCTACGAGTATTGAATGCTTACACGGAGAGTAAGAACTGGAGAGTAAGAACTTGGACTGCACGCATCATTATCAGCTATTCTGGCTTCAACACGAGCTATTTAATGAAATGATTATGTGCGATCTGATCAAAGTTTCTGAAACGCTCGGTTCGAGTATACACACGTCAAATAACTCAAATAAAGATGTTCAAGATAAACGCAACGAACGATCTGTCGTGAAGAGAAAAAAATCCCTTTTATTTAGGATATATATATATATATAATATAAATATATTTATTCTCCTAAAAAGTTTACGAGATTATCAAAATGAAATAAAAATTTATGCCGGAACAATATAAATTGTTTAAAAAGTTTATCGACCGAAAACAAACAAAAAATACGAAGATTATTATTAATAATTTGATTTCTATCAAAATGTACCGTAGTCGAAAATTTTAAAGTATATACATTTTGTATGCTATAAATATAAGCCAGAAGTAATATTATTGGTGTTCATTAACAGTGCGCGTGTAACGTGAATGTATTAAGTTTAATAATTATTACAATAAATATATAATAGGTTACGCCCTAAATCCTAATCGTTTTAATATTGCTCATTACATGGATTGAACATTTACACGAATTAAACATAATATAATAAATATATAAAAACGAGTAAGGAACCCTCACTCAATAAACGTTCTTACCGATTTATTTAACAAAATACGAATATACGTTTTATAATTGATACTAAGCGGAATTTATTACTTGTGTATCGAAACCTAAATATATCAAAAATAAATAAATAAATAAGGCGAATTATTTTCCAAATCGTAAAATTTCGATTGATCTTAAAATTAATTATATTCACCGTTCTTTACACGAAAAGAAAATAATGAAAATAGTTTTCATTCAAAACTGATGTTCCGGCATTTTCGTTTGTTTTTTATTTTTTCAAATTAAATTTATTTCGAAGAAACACTTGTCAAAATAACCGAATAATGATTTTCATATAAAACAACATTCCAACAATCAAATAAACCATAAGAGTTCTGGACAATTTAACGAAATACGAATACACTCGAGAAGCCACGACACTATGAATAACAATAATCATTTTTAAAAATATTTAAAAAGTTAACGTATCGCGTAGTACTGGGTACTAACTACAAATTCTTTACCATTATAATTACCGTAATTTCGAGAATGTATATACCGAATATTATTACATGGACTGAAGCAATTTTACGTAAAATAGCGTGATATCTGTTATGGTAGGTAGGTTAGTATAATAATTATTATGTCTGAAAACAGCATATACAACCTGTGGCGCGGAAACTACCTGTCGCCGAATGTAACGCAAAATATATAATGTATGGTATACGATAGTGTATGTTATATGAAACTAAAGTAGATACTGTCTATGTAGCCGCTAAAATGTTTACGACTAAAATTGTGACGATAACCGCCAAAAGACGCAACTATAAAAGTAGACAATATTTTTTCGGTGATGATCTTACGTGTGTAATTAAGGAGAAATGGATTTGATAACGTCACCAAAAACATATTACTTTGTGTGTTATGTTGTCCATTAGTATTTTACGAATAATTTTTGCAATATTCGTTTTACCGTATTATAAATATTGATATAGTTGAACATAATAATTTATCCTATATATATATATATTCGTATCTAAAGAATGAAATCCACTATACAAGCCATTTTCATCGTACGTAAATTTTCATTTCTCTTTCCCCTCCCGTTTTCCCGTCATTTTTGTATACAATTTTTAGGATAATATACGTTCATGATTTTAAATATAATAATGGGCTTAAACTTTTACCATTCACCCAGCTCTGATGGACTATATGCGTGATTAATAGAGGGTTTAAATGGCGACACGCCAACGATATCGCGTAAAGCCAAAGCAAAAATTTTATAAACTTCTTATTTATAAATACATAAAAAGTGATTTAAAGGTAAAGTAAACACCAAAATTTCAAGGCGTAGTTATCATTTTTTTTAAATATGTTATTATTTCGATAACACAACTTAAAACTGGTACGGTATAATTGTTTTTATTCTATTATATTATAAAACAAAACGGATGGACTAGTCAACGATTTATACACTATGCCGATTTTTGGTTAACATTCGGATAAATTTACTCTGAAAGATACTTTCTATTGTGTGAAAAATCAATAACTATTTGAAATTTAATTCATTATCTTAACAAAAACAATTTTCAAAACAAACAGTGTCAAATATCGAAAGGTTTTGTCGATAAATAAAAATAATTTAAAACTTTTCTGGATGATTGAATTATAAATTTATTTAAATTAACTCTTAACCAGTCAAAATGTTAGAATTTTAAACTTATATCCATTTTATAGAAAGGAGGACACTTGTAAGCATAAAATATGAATGAGATACCCTTAACATTTATATGACGATATAAATAATATGATTTATTATTGGATCTATTCATGAAGATTACTTAATATAACATCCGTATATAAATAGGTATAATTCTATCGAAAATAAAATTACCGAATTAAAAAAACATTTTTTTGGTACTTTAAATAAACTAAAGCGTACCTTCTCGAGTTTGTGGAACCAAAAAATATCGTTATGATATATTTTGAAAACAATATGAAACAAACGTATATGTACATAAGAATTTCAACCACTATAATAATTATAATCGTAAATTAATATATTTTTAGTTTATACATTAATCGATTATCGTATTATCATTGTAAATTTGTATTACGTGTAATGATATGTAATACAGTTAAAAATACAATAAGCATATCGTACATTTTGATGAAAAATATTTTTAGATAATATTTAGTTTTTCCTCTTTTTGTGCACGAATATTTTTGACCACCGATATTACAGTTTAAATGAGGGGAGGTTTTTTTTTGTTCAACTCGTATATATTATTACCGTTGACATCGTTCCTCCGAATATCCTTGTCCAGATTCACGAACCCTGGTTATTACATACAACGGTACGCACGAAACGGAAAATACGCGTACAGACGGAGTTTGATATTTCCATGTGTGCGAAACGCCAAAAGCGAAACGCGTATTACACAAAGACGAGTCGCGTTGAAGAAACGCGTATTATATCAAACGCGCTTTATTATTACACCAATTTCTCGTTTCGGAATTATTGTTTTTTTCTCGCTTTCGACACAAAGCCGGGCTATATACATATACACCAGTATAGCATGAACAGGCCAAGTAGGTAGCCGTTTTAAACGGTTCGCTGAGGTGAAGAGATAATTGCATCCGAGGATATTCTGCATATTACACGTATATAGGCGAACCGTCGTGATAAATCATCATCGCACTTTTTCGACAGGGCAAAAAAGGTTTTCATTTAAAGTTCATCGCCGAACCGAGAAACGTTTAGCCATTGAGTTCGTTTCAATTAACTTTGACATTGTCTGTAAAATGTGGCGATTTCGATAATGTCTGCGAAATATGTGGACAAATAGGTCGAGGCGATTTATCACACTTACATTTCTTTTCTTGATACGTATTCAATAATTTTATATTTTAAGGAAATATTATTTTATTAAGTATTAAAAGTTTTAATTAGGGAAATAAAATTGTATTTAATAGGATTGTATGATATAATTTAAATTGTTCAAATTTCGAATTTTAATGTGAGGATAGTAAAATTATGTTATATCCGAAGCTAACATAACTCAAAAACTTGCATATCCAACAATGTTTTCGTGTGAAATTTAACAATTTAAAACTCTATAGTTAACCAAGCCCTGATCACAATCGTTTTTTTTAACTTTCATCATTTATCGTAACTCTCAAATTAAAAATAAAGAAAATAATGGAAATTCCCGACATCCAAATAATCATTGTGATGGTCAATTTTTTTTAAAAAAGCATATTTAGCCGAATAATATATTACGTTAGAGATAATCGATTTTTTCTTAAAATCCATTTTTATTTTAGCTTATTAAAGTGAATAAAAATATATAATTAAGTGAAAAATTTCAAATCGAATCTTAAAGTAAAATTAATTTTTATTCGAATTATCGTATGAACCTTTCATAGACTATTATTCGCCCAATGCAATCATTCAGATTTTTTAATTAAATCTACTAGATATAATAAACCTTTCTGACAAAAAGTTTAAGAAATAAATTATCAAATTTTGTAGCTATTCAGGAAAGATAAACAAATTAAAAAGACATTATTTATATAGCTATTAAATAATATGCATAAGCGCAATATGGGAGTGATTAGAGGGGAGGAATAAATCACCCAACTTATTCGTAACAAATAAATTCGTAAATAATTTAAAATACGTACAATAAAATTAATTTTCAAAAAATGATTAAAACTTTGTTTGCTATATTACTACGGTTTATTTAAACACACGCAGTAGCACTAACTCGTATTAATATAATAATATACAAAATTATAATTTAAAAGCTTAACATATTGCGAACTATGGGATATAATATATAATCCCCAATTTATAACTAATGTTGACTAGTTATATTTTCATAATTAGAAAGCTTTTATTCATCGTTATTTCAATTTTGAGTTTAGTTATCTCTTATTATTTCGTTGAATTTTCTAAAAGTCCACCGTCTAATATTCCCCTTGACAATTGGTTTTTCCAATGTTGCCCAAATAGCACTTAACGTCCACACGTCCTAAACTAGTCTCTTACACTGGTAGTCTGTGCCATCCTGTCAACGTTTGCGTCCACTCCTTATTTTAGCTGGGTTTCTGTCGATACCTAAAAAGCTCCATAATTTAAATAATTCCTTCTAAACTACCACTACAAATGAAAAAGATGTAAAAATCAAACTTGTGATAACGAAGTAAAAATGTTTGAAAATTATTTTATACATTTTGAATATTAATAAATACAATTTATTGTATAATTGTGTCACGTTTATTATATTAATTTAATACATATAACTATAACAACAATGTGTGAGAGTACACACTCCTGTAATTATATAATTGAAGGATGTAAAAATGCACACGTCGGATATCGATAAATATAATTTTTTCCTCAGTCGTTTTGGTACATTACCGGTGTATATTAGGAGTAGAGTACAAGCAATAAAATGATGGAAGATGTAAAAAATGTACGGAAATATAAGGTCGAAAGCCTGATTTTCTGGAGTGCAGATAGTTGGTAGTGAGAATATATTCTTGTGTAGTGTGTGTTTATCCCGTTCAGACAAATGAATATAAATATATATATAGTGGTCGACGGAGAAAATCGATCGACAGAAAAAACAGCCGACACTCAGAAGATTGATGCCGTACCTTTAAACCGTCTCTTGAGATTGAGAGGCCCGTCGTCTTCACGAGCATGTAATAATATTCGGGCAAAGGTAATATTATTATAATTATACGAAGGTGCGACAGTCGACCAATGATGAGCAATCGACAGCACCGAGGAAAAATTACCAACCAGAGGCTGGTCTGTCGAACACCAGGTAGCAGTTCCGATAGCGTCACACCTTCAAGTTAGAATTCGAAACCAAATTGTCGACGCGAGTCTACTTGTTGTACAGCTCCCTGATTACATCAGCCCGTATAGTCCCCTTATTGTTGGTATCAAACAAAGTAGATCTTACATAGCAATCAGTGATTACGCCGACTCGAGGATGAGTTTATCGAACGGATTGGCTAATAATTAACAACAATAACTTAATTGGATTGATCCGCGCGCTTATACAATGCAACTACAAACACGAAAAACGTTAAAACCACCTTGTTATAAAAATGGCCTAGATTATGAAAGTTATGAAAGGCATATCGGTAGGTTGAATTACATAGCTTGGAGTTAGGTCGATACCTAAGTCCCACTCGCTAGCCAGATGGCGATCAAAATAATGAGAAACGTGCGCTTCATTAGAAGCGCATTCCGGATTGACCTACCGACTTCAACTGAAAATTTGGTCAATGTCACAGGGTGTCCGGAGTCCCGCCGGAACGCCGGAACGACTTGCCTCGTTTTGATAAAGATGCGGCTGTGCGAAACGCGTTAGACATAAAACTGGTAAGTCGCCGCCACATACACGGCCTCGACAACGAAGGAAATTAAAACTCACTTAAAAAGTTTTATGTTTACACATTCAAGACGTATTTTCACATATTTCTTTAACACATATAGAAAGTTGTTTCCAATAAAATATCAAGGGATTGTGTTTAAAACGAAAATGTAAAAAGCTACATACGTTTTCTTTTCGCAAAAAATATGTATTATTTATGAAATGTACGTTGTAATGTATTAATAGTTGTCTTTAATTCGGTAGCGCTGTTAATTTTTGTAATTAGATTGTGGAATATGGGAAACCCAGCCTTTTACTAACGATAAATATTAGCCTTACTTCCCAAATTGAAAATCTTAAATTGCGCGTATGATAATAAATGTCCAACAAAATGATTCAACATTAGCGATCCAAAGGATGTAAAGATAATAATGATGCGAATTCATTATGGTGTCTAATGAACGTGTATAATATTTATATTAAACGCGGAAACCTCTATATTTCGGGTACAAAAGTATATACTATCAGTGTAATGCTCAGGAATATAGACTCGAACGAGTTCCGTTGAATAATTTTCGATTTTATACTTTAAGCAGCTTTTTTAAGGATACGCCGTATTCTTTTTTGCCCGAACGCGTGTACGATACAAATATAATATACAGCGTAGGCGCGTATTTGTACAAAACGTTTTATATAGTATGGATATACTTTCACAGTCAACTTACGATATTCCATCGTAGCTAACTACCACCGCCCCGTGATTCGTTAAGTTTTAGGTTAAAATAGGAAAAAACGAACAATGATTAAATACCACCGGGAACATAATTACGAGGAAAACCAGTCGGTGACGGTAGTGCTTATACAAATAAATGCTAATTGTCGACGATAAAGAGTCATTATATGTGAAATGGTAATATTGTTGTTTTTTTCGCTTTTAACCGCGTAAATCCCTTTAGGGAAATGCCTTCTTTCCCGGTTTCGAATTACACAAAAACAACCGTATTTGTAAGTAGTATTAAAAGGCCATTTACCCGTTAAGGGTCGCATACCAATACCGTACACATGCTTTTAAGGGTTAAATTGGACGGAATTCCGAGAATGTATACACCGGCAGTGTCTACGTGTACGCTTACCTGATATCGTCCTCTTTCATTATTTACACAAACATCTTAGGCATTTCAAATGTTTGTTCGAATTGAAGATTACGTATAACATATAAATAATAAATACCGAAAGTGGAACGTAACTTAAACAGAGCTCAAAGTTCCTGTGGGCATTAGCAGGAAAGAAATTTCGACACAATTAAACTACGAGCGAACGTTGTACATCTGAAAACGTCCAATTTAAAATGCACATAACAAATTTGAACGCGTTAAATGCAATAACGTCAAATTGGTGCAAAACGTATACGCTTTACCGATCTACTTGCGTACGTCCTTACATTTGTGATACATTCATAGAAATTGATTTTCACGGTAAACATTACAATGTCGTTTTGTTGTTACTACTAAATCATATTAACTCGGCGGCATTCGCTATGAAATAAAATCGTTTATTCATGCAGCCATGCCAGTCTTTATGCATATGAAAAAATTTAACCGTCAAATATTAGATATACATTTTGTTTACTAAAAACAGAGTTCAGATTCGAGATTAAAAGGAAAAATAATTATTACTTAGTTCTACTCTCAATTTACGAAAAGTGATGACTTTATATTCCTTATATATTTATTATATAATATTATATAGTACAATTATTATACTATTATTATAGTTATTAAGTAAGTTTTAAATTTATGTCATAAAAAACAAAAAAATACGCGTAAAATGCCACAATTTGTTAAAAACATATATCCGTAAGAAAACCAATACGCATATTTATTGTGAAAAATTCCGTACATTTCGTTTTAAATTTTTATTTTTCAATAAACGTTTAAATTCAATAGCATCAACACAAACAATAAAATGCCGGTGATTTTCATTGATGAAATACAAAAATATTTAATTCAATTTTTTTTTCTTTTTAATTCAATACGATTGTTAAAAAGAACATTTATTTTAAAAAAAATATTCAGTTAAAACAAGACGAAATGATATTTTTTGTGTACGTGAAACGACAGACTTTAATTTCATTTCACTATCTTATAGACTAACCAAAAAAATACGCAAAACGTTACAATAACCTAACTTTATAAATTACGCCTTAACCAATTCGACCTACACATACTATGTGCTTTTTACAATAGATTAGTCGAATTTCTCGACAATATCTAATATCTATTCTTATGAAAATTTATACTCAATGGCATTAGTATACTAGAATATCATAGAGTAATCGATTCGAGTGTGATTTATTAAAATCTCGATAGCGATCTCCCATACTTAAAACTTTTCAGTAGAATTGAATATAAAATAAAAATTTCAATTATCCATTAAGTTATGAGCGTTTTCTTCGGTTCTATATTTGAAATCATATAAAAAATCGCATTATGGAAAACGTAAAAGTTGTCGACTTGAAAAATGATATCGTACATTCATGAAAGACTTTCAATCAATATTGACGAAGTGAACAAAATATCTTTACAAAATTTCCGCGTAAAATAGATTTCGTTCTTTAAAATAAATTAAAAGACGTGTGCGCTTGACATTTTAAGAAACTGATCGTTACTACTATTAAATATTTAATGAAACGTACTGTAATGATATTCACAGATACCATAATTATGGGAACCAATACTATAAGCATATTTGGATGTAATTTAACGTAATAATGTTAAAAAAAAATGAGACTTTAATAAATGTTAGAACGGCACTTGAACTCCTCAAAATACCGACCATACATTAATAAAATATCAACAATAATCTCATATAGCGCGAACAAATGGGACCGAGTCGGAATCCCACAATAATCATAGAATTAACATATTTTATTTATACAAAAAAGTTTACAATAATTACACTAATATATCATGCTAATGGGCACGAAGCGAATAAATACGTGTTCCTTATTAAGCAAATAAAAAAATATCGAAAAACAATAAAACAATCAACATACAAAAATGCAAGACACAATACGCCGATTTTAATGAAATTTAATATGAGCCGGCCACCACGTCGTAATAATATGGCTGGACGATTCGGCTATAAAACACAAAAATTACACCCTAGAGCCAGTTAGTTAATCAGTAGGTAGATCACTGGATGACGTCTGTTTCCCCACGGGGGACAGACAACTCTCGCCTTCGCCAGAGTGTGCACGCACTCCCGCCACGAGTCACCAAGTTGCAGAAGTTGTTATTCCGAGGATCATCGGCTGTTCTCTACACCAGGATTTCTGCGTCTCGACTCGTTCTTATTATCGGTGAAATTGCATAAGCAAACTCATCGTCCCAACCTTTCCACAGTTAACTTTATAAGTATCTTTTTTTAAATTTGTTCAAATCGACAGGACCGGACAAGTAATTGATTTGATAATTAATAATAACATTCTTAAATAATTCTCGAACTTACGATCCCGAAAACAAATTACGTAATAACTTATTTAAAGTTAAACACATACCCCACTTATACCTAATACCTATATATAGAAAGTTAAGTATTCTTTTCTCCAATTCCCTGGTGTTTCCTTTTTATTTTAGAGTTATTACAGTACGTTAAGTCGTATACTTCATATTGTTGGAAAATCAATCGGTGTAACGTTAAAAGCGACTATATAATCAACTTTTATTGTTTGTTCTTACGGTGAGAAACCGTAAATGTACGCATTCTGTTTTTCGCATAGTGTGTAAAATGATTAATGAAAATATGGTTTCAATACACAAAATTGTGTACCGAAAATATACTTGAAATGTTTTATTTCGAACAGTATACTACCGCGCGGTTCGTAAATAATACACGACAGACATAACGACGCTCGCCAATAAACTATCGGAGCAATTCGGGTCACCCTGTATATGTGCGTGTGTGTATGTTTATGCGTATAGCACCGTTTCGCCTATGTCACCGGGAAAACAAAATACATACTTAAGTTTCACAAATTGTCCGCGACCACTCGTGCAACAGAATAACGATCTCTTTTAGAGGTAACGCAATAGGACCGCGATTGTTCCCGTTTATTAATGGCTAGCAAAAATATCAATTTATCATACGCTTTTGGCTGCACTAAAGCGCGCACGTCGCACTTCATGGGTCCATCTCCATCACGAGAGCGATGTTTAAGAAGCACGAAATTAATAAAAGTACGTGATCAATATGTCTAAAATAAACGTCGAGACCAGTCTCGGATTACTACTAACTTACTAGTGGGGTAAATATGACATAAAATTATACGTCGTATCCTATACAATATATACATATAGTGTGTACCGTGTATACATAATCTCTCGTGCATGATTCGTGTTAGAGTCAATATACCGTACAATCCAAGTTGATAGCTTATAATCCTGTCACACGCTAATAACAACGAACGATCCGAAAATATTTTTATGAAATATCGCGTGCACGAAAATAGTAACGATTGCCCGTCTCTTTTAAATTTTTAAATACCGTCCCGTAGGAGTCGTCGCGAAATTATGACGTTTACCGCTATTCTATTTTAAACCTAGGACTGATAAAATGAAAAATGTGCCCGCCTCACCGTGTAAATTTCCGATTGTTCCATTAATACAACACGATGAACGAGTGAAAATATTTCCAGCCTATTAACTCAAATACGGTGGCAAATGGAGAAAATGTTAAAAAGCTAGAATGGGTGTCGCCATAAAACGTCGACATTCGTATGTTATTTGTAAAAAGCCAATGCGACACCATCGTGAGACTGACCTTTTACCGCTGATTATTTTATTGATGTCACAAAGAAATTCGTACGACACGCCGGTTCCTCGTGGTCCAACGAATGCAACGTCATCTCAATCTTTGGGGACAAAAAACCGGTCAGTCAAGTATCTAAACAAATTATAAAAACAATATTACTACATGAATACAAATTCGAGTTATTGCAAAAATATTTTTAACGCGGAACACGAATTACCTATAAGTCACCAATATCGAGCAACCATATACATAAATATAATAATATAACTACTAACTATATCGAGTATATAATAATAAATAACGCGAAACGAATAATTATGTTAACATCCGATATCGTCGTAGCGATGAACGGTTGAATTTCATTCTAAATAGTCGATGGATTAATTGTGAAATAATCCTTTGTACGTTATATCTTACGAATACGATAATATTGTTCGTACAAGTAACAGAATAGTTGTCACGACGTTGTTTTGTAACGCGTTTTATGTGGTAAAAAGATTTGAATTTTTCGAAAAAAATAAAACACAAAACGAGGAATATTATACAATTTCTAGTTAATATTACTCCAAAAACCATTTTCGTTTTCTGTAAATCATAAGATCGATTCAGAAGACCGTATGATAATTCGATTTCGTAATATTCTCGTAAGGCATTATTTTCAGTGAGTAACTGAAAACTACAAATTATGGTTATTCGTTAAATATGAATACAGTTTATTTTAGCAGTTATAAAAGGTTTCAGTATTTTACATCGCATACCATTATTGTCTTTAGGTAGTAGATAAATAATAAAAATTAATTTAAAAACGCTTCGGACGAAATAACACGTTATATTAGTTTAACTTTTACGGTGTGTTAATTTAAATAAAAATATATCGCGACATGAACGAAGGGATGATACTGTCATACCTAGACCCATTGCTAAATATTTTCCGCTTTCGAGCAAAAATGTTAACACGCTGTTCTTCAGATTTGGACGAAAATACATGACCAGTGTCGGTGTTATAAAAAGTGAAGTCCATAGGTCACAAATCCAAAGCTCGCCGCCAATGTATATTTTTGTTCTCGTTAATTTTTTTAGGCAGGAGACCATATAGTTATATGTTTACACCCCACAGTTTTTCTCCATAGTTCCGAACAAATGTACTAATCAAACACGATTTTCGCGTTAGTTCTGTAAATGGATTTCTCTCCTTCTTTAAAAAAAAAATAATTATAGCTTCAATTTTCTCGAACTGTATCAACCATTATAAAATACATATTACAAAAAATATGACAATAATATCGTATAATAAAAATGTAGCGTCCCACAGATACTGCTAATATCTAACAGTTATTAAGAAAATTAATTTAATAACAACGATAAAAACGTTTAGTTATTAATTTAAACACGTTAAAAAATGTAGCAAAATATATTTAATTCATAATATCAGATACAATAATCATTCAAAAGCCTTTTTAAATATAAATATAAACGTAAATATAGTTTACATAATATATATATATATATATATATA
>JAIPRN010004972.1:0-12496 GCA_025469175.1 Geopemphigus sp. TES_GeoC_2020
CATGCCGAAGCCTTGTCTGGCAGTTCGTACCGACTGCTGGGTCTTACTAGACTGCCTCCATGAGAGGCGTAATGACCGGGTTATAAAAGTTTAATGTGGGCTCACGTCTTCATAGAAATCGGCACATCTAGTGTTGTTAATTGTAAGGGTTGTGTTCTTAAGTTCCTTTTTTTGGTTGATTTTGGATACACTTTTTAGTATCGGCATGTGAAATTATTCCGCGCACTGCGTATTTTACTGTTGTTTGGTCAGTAACTTATTCAGTCGTTGTCCTTTATGTGTGTTTATGTTTATTATTTCTAAATGCGCTCTCTGTGTAGTTTGTCCCATTTAATGTGATTTGAAAAGATGTTCGACCTTGTCCGTTCGTACCGCGGGCGGTCAGGCGATTTATCATTAGTCAGTTAATAACCATTACGGTGGGTACCCTTCATGTGTACTATGTGTACGATTTCTCGGGTTTCTTCGCATTTGTCGCTCTATTTTTTTAAATTTATGTTTTTGTAAAAGTGTCCTATTTTAATCCTTTTTCTTCGATTATTCTGCATGGGATCGGACGTTTTGTCGTCGGTTAGTCATCGACCCTTACGGTCGTCATTCTTCGTGTATATTATATTTATTACCTTGAAACGTGTTTTTTGTTTAATTCTTTTAATATAGTCGGTATTCCGTGAAGGTCGAGGGGCAATTCGTTTTATTAAGAAATCTTAGAATATTTTTGTACAGAATGTTTTTCTTTATATAAATTAAACTTAATTATGATATGCACGTATATCGACGTAACAATCGCTAATATTTTTCGAATATTGCAACATACCGAACGTGGGATGATAACTCGTTCATTATTATGGTTTAATGACACGCGTGGAATAACAATTTGATCCAGTATAACATATTAAATTATCCAATATAACATTTTAATTGTTCACATATTATAATAGTCAAAGACATCAACAAAAACACTCTGATATATAATAATGAACGTGCAAAATAAATAAAAAAATTCGAAGAAAATAATTTTTGGATAATTATTTTAACGAAATTGAATTCGAATTAAATAAACATCGAGAGAATTTATTTAGTTACACATTTGTTTTTTACGCATTTACATTGACAATATCGATATATAAATTGTTGTTCAGTTTTTGTTCAAAGAAATATACATAACAAGATTTTAGTAAAATAACGAGAAGAAATGAACTTTCCCAATAATATAATTGTAAGGGACTACGTCTTTTATAATCATATAGAGTTATTGTACGAGATTATTCTAATGGTTTACACAGTTACTTCACGCTAACTTCCCCCACAGATATAATATAACGTGTGTATTCATTGTAATCTAGAAGTTAATATCTTAAAAGTGATGAAGTATTGTATATAAGACATCCATTAGAGTAAACGCTTTGCTCTTATAGTTGACGCGTTACGTATAAATACAATTCTGGGTGGTCTGCTGTGGCCTGTTATTCTAAATTTATAAATCGTTATAATCGGTTGCGCCAAAAACTTGTCGAAACAAATTTACCAAATTCATAATTTCAACGAGTTAAGAGAACGACTTTTAAGATAATTTAAAAAAAAAAATATAATACTTGGTTTAAAAATCGTGTATTATACGGCGTTTCAACTGGTCGAATTATAATCGTTATTTTAAAGATGATCAGTGGGATTCTATCGTAGTAAACGTCACGATTGCTGACGCTTCGCGCGTATTTGTCAAAAAACATAGAAACCTCACTTATAAAAGCTTAATAATTGAATATTGGCGCGCAATATAAATATAAACAAAAAATGAAATGTGTTTGTTTTTCTTTTAATTCATCGCGCAAATATTAACGCAACACACATTATCGGAATAACAAAAAACAATATATTGAAGGAGAACCCGTCGTCTATGCTCAACAGTCGCTTTATACAATTAATGTGAAACAGACTTGCTCTACCGTTAAAAAATGAATACTGTTTCTAATAAACCATTTTTTCTCCTATTTATTATCGTAATTGTTATAATCGTGGACAATGTTCGTGCTAAACGTAAGTTTAATATCGTTACATATATAACGTAATAAATATTGATTTACAATTAAAACTGTACGTGATTCTAACTATTATTATATGTGTTTATTCGTCAATAATAAATAAATTAAATTTTGTGTAGCGAGATTACATAAAGGTTAGTGATGAAAAAAAATATTTACGTTCGCTTACTGCACTGTAGTGTTCTACAACTTACAACGGTCTTCGTTTAACGACGCTACTTATATTTAAATATTTATACAATTGTTTGATAATCGTAAGAGCATAAATGCGCCAGATAAATTAAAAATCGTATTCATTTAAATTTTAGGTTGTCTAAGTAAGTGAAACAGTGACATAATTTATAAAATATTACGAAAGTTCGTCGATAATGTCTATTTAAATCGATCTATTACATATGGGTATATATGTATATCTGCATTATTAATTGCTATTTTCTAGATATAGAGCATTTAAATCTCTGAATAGCCTGAAATAATAATACGTTAATGATATTTCGTAGCTACTATTGAAATGGTCATGGTATTAGCCCACTACAAATATAAATTTAATTTCACCCTTCGTAAATTTAAATATAAAGATTCTAAGAAAAATTAACTAAATGTATAGATTTATATATATTTAAATTTAGATAAATTCTATCAATTCGAGAGTATATTAAATAATTTCTTTAGAAAAATAGAAATACTTTAAATCATCGACTAAAATATTCCTGTAATATTTCGAATATTGCAACATACCGAAGGTGTTGTATTAACTCGTCCATTATTGCTGTTTAAAGACTGGTGCGGAACAATTATTCTGAGCAGCATATTTATACTACGCTGTAAATTACGGCGTAAAATTCTTCTCACACTTATACGAGTCACCTACGTCATCGTTGTTATCGTACGAAAACGAAATTTTCGACGTTACAATTGTTCTCTCCCGTCTATTAATATTCGCCAATAAGACGGGTGTTAGCGATTCGTACGTAAAAATTGATACATTTAAAAACCATGAACGCGTCACAGGTTACGCGTTTGGAACGAAGTCCCTTTCGTATACAAGGTTGATACAAGACCTCTCTATTTGTGCCCCAGATATTTAAACTGAACTAAAAATGCAGATTTCAAATTTAATCACCGAGAGCGTTAGCGTCAGAGAGTCACTGTTTCAAACATCTCAGTATATAATGAGAATATATAATAAAAAAGAGGAAGAGCCAACAGACAAGCTTGCGAACGCAAGGAGGTAGTGAGTGACGGTGAGGGCGCGCAAAGAGGAGGTAAAAGATATATATCCACATACAGTATAATCTTGATTAACCGGACTAATTGTTGTCGTTAGGTATTCCAATAATCGAAAATCTGGATAGTCGAATGTATGAAGAAGAGGGAGAAAAGCCTGCATATAATAGTCTCATGCAGTCTTATAATGCGTGAAAGAGTGAGGTAGAGCCAGTGTGTAGTGAGGAGGGAGCAGAGACAGTGTTATGGGAGGGAGTAGAGTCAGTGTTATGTGAGGGAGCAGCTATCGGTCTCCTTTATTCTCTCATTATCTTTTGCATTTTCGTAACGTTACATTTTTTCTCAGCTAGGTCCCCTACCTGAACCCTTCATAGGGAACTTCGTTCCAATAATGTAACGAAAGAAACGAACAATTAAACTACGTACACTCTATACGTAGTTTGATTAGTTAAACGTTATTAAAATAAATTATTACATTATTATTCGGGAGGTTAAAAATTGTCACAACTTAGCAACTTTATTGTCTGATACAACGGATGTTTAAAGGTTAATAATAAAAGTTTAATAAAGTAAAAAATATAAATAGACGTCGGAGTCCTTATTTTGCGTACTGCGTTATTCTTCTACACAATTCCTTAATTTGTTTATCGTTAATGTAAATATAATCGTTTAGATAATTTGAAAAGCGTAGCGAAAATTGAGAGTAAGTACTGTTAATTGTATCACTATATTTCCCATTCTATGGAAACCATTATTAAATTTACCTAATTTAATGTTAGTTTAAGAAATCAATAGTTTAATTTAAACTTAAAATAATTCTCGGGGAATATGTGATTCTTAATTTACGTAACTGCTTTTGTATACTGAATGTGTGTCGCGTATGTCGTTCTGTTTAAACTCAAGGTTTTTAAAATCTCGAAAAATGCCACGTAAACTTTAAAACCACCATGCCCTCGTGACGTGTGTCTCTCATCTTCCTTCAAAGCCCACTGAAATCCAGCAGTCTTTTAGTTTCCGTATCTCCCTAGTCGTGAACACATATCAAACGTACACCGTTCTTCATTGCACACATCGCCAGTCATTTATAGGCATGTCGCATGTCGCTGCTCGGAGTTATTCGTGTGATGCGTTTTCCACTTGCATATTATATACCGAAATGCCCTCAATACCGAACTACCATCGATATAATAATGATGTTATCGTCGACGTTAGACGATGAAAACGATTAACGTCAGCTAAAGCTTATTTTATTTTTTATTCAAAGCTGTAATATTTCGAACATCTTATATTCGCTATATCAATATATTTTAATGTTTGTGGATATTCGTCTTATTTTAGAACAATGGACTGGTATTGAAGTTTTTATACATTTATTTAAGAATTATAGTAAGTAATAGATAATAATTAATTTAATTCTTGTAAAACTCTTCTTAAAAATATAATAATTATTATTACAAAATAAATTTAGTTATCGACTATTACGGGATATTTTCATTAACATAATTATTTCGTTATAACCATAAAAGATAATAATGTGCTTTGAATATTTTATATAATACAATTTTGCAATACATATATATATATATATATATATATATATATATATATATGTGTGTGTATGTATATGTATGTACATACAAACAATATTTTAGCATAATATAACTATACAATGTCTTATTTTATTGACAGTAGTAAACATTTACAAAGCATTAATAAAATGTATTTCTTAATAATTTTTGTGTTTATACACACTAGCCAAAGACAATATATTTAAAAACACAGAAATATTAGGTAATATATGTCATATTTGTTGATAAGTTAGCAGAGTGTTTATTCTCTGCATAAAAATCTTAATATTTAATATTGAGAAATATTCGATTATCTCGTAAACGTATAATTTATTATTTTAAAAGTCGTTTTTGTTATAACTATTATGTTTTATGTACGCTTTAGTACTATTCGTATCACAGTGTACATAAAACGACAGTTGTAATCTGCAAATGCATAATGCGAAATTTTCTTGTATATATTTTTCGATCGCTTAGAATTAAAAAAATGTATTTTTATGTACTAAATGTAATTCCTTAAATATCTCTTGTCAAGAGAATAATAACATCAAACCTAATATGTTACGTACACATTTAATCGTAAAGAATTATATAAAAAAAGGAATTCAATTACATTTTAGATTAATATGTTCAACAAATTGAAGTTTCTACACGTGCAATAATTTTTATATTGTATTGGAATTAATACTGACCAAAATCATATAGATCCAATTAAAAAATACCAGATGAAACTTATGCCCGAAGTCAAAGAATTCATGTTAGAATTACGTACGTTCGCCAAATTTTTTTAACTCGTGAAGATCAATAAACATAATTCAAAAACACACTAAAATAACATTATGAAGTTAATAACGAAAACATATAGCGTCATAACATGCGCACATCATCAATATACCTATACTTAATATCGTACAAATTTAGGCAAATACCTTGAACAAAAAACAATAGCACTCGTCTAAATCACATTATCGGAATCATTTTTGATTAAATTTCATCTAGATACCACTAAAAGTAACAAGTCTTTTCAACCAAAAATTTAATTAAAAGATAAACAATATGTTAACAAAATATTATACTATTTATATTATTAATTAATAATAAAATAATCGTATATGTATATATATATATACGATTATTATTATATATTATATAATATTATTATAATATTAATATATATATACACATCATTCTATAGACTTACGTAAAAAGTTAATGTAAAAAACCTTTAAAATATTCCTTTTCACTTTTAATTTGAATTGTACACAATACAAAAAGTATATATACATGTGCCAATATACATGTGCTTACATATTTCAATACAGAAACATTCGGTCTCTATTAATGCGAAATAAATTATATAACTAAAATTAAATTTTATATATCATAGTGAAAGTAAACATAACGTTCGAGGCACCACGAATATGGTGCGCCAAAAAATATCCAGGTTCTTATATTTATTTAAAATATGTCGATAATGATCTATTATTAGTTTTAATAGAACTATTTTTCGTCGATTTAGCTCTCTGATATTTGTATAAATTTTCAAAAGCTTCACACAAACAATAATTTTTATTGAAAAATCATTTAATTAATGGTACTAAAAAAGCGTTAAAATTTTCATCGCATCTATTACTTAATAGTATAATACAAATTATTTCAATAAAAACAAAAAACATTTTATGAAATATTTAAGAATATATTAATTTTAGCGCACATTGAATAATGAATTTATTATGATGGTCGATTATAAACGTTTAGAACGACACTACACAGTTTTAAATATTTTATAGCGTATATGTTTAAAAATTATATTATATATATATATATTTTGTTCAATTCACAATGATTCTTTATAAATATATAGCAATTACTAATAGTACTAATTTACAATTTTAAAGGAATGAAAAACCAATGCATTAGTACGAATCCAATATCATTTGTTTTAATTCATTAGTAATATAATATATTTATAAAAAGAATAACGCTGAGAATTACCACTTATTTACATTTTAGTATCCTTAACTAATAAAGAATATAAGGGCGTATTTGATGGTATGTAAAAAATTCATAAAATCTCAAAGTTATATGAGGTTTATATATTTAACTTTTTATACTATGTAGTATATTAATAAGAATATTAATAATAGCACTCTGCATATTTCGAACTCAAATCATGACATTATTTATAAATTTATCAATCGCTATATTTCTATTTCTCGGTATACGTCTTTCTCTAATATCATACATAATTATTAAATCTATTTTCATAAGTATTCCTTCCTTTTCTCCCAATTAACAACTGTCGTAATTTTCGCAATTTCATTTTTCAATCAGTTTGTTTTTTAATTCACACGCATAATATTTTTATTAATAATTATTCTATTAACTAATTGTTATCTAAAAATTTTCTGTAAACAAACAAAAATTGTACCTAATAATTTATACTCTATATAAAACGAATAACTTCGTTTAAGGATGATCGATAATTTTAAAATATTTTCTCCTATATGGTCATATATTTTTAAAATCAATTATGAATAAAACAAATATTTTGTTCTTTAATTCATCCATACACTGAACAACTTTTTGTTGTTTTGGATGTAGTGAACTTATTACTGTCAACGGGTTTTTTTTTTATTCTTAAGAAGGCAATGTCGATCAAATTACTTACTAATGGACATGTTTATATTAATTTTTACTTTTATAGAGTGGGGTGGCTACATCAAATCTATGGAATTTGCTTATAACAATCTTAGTAAATAAATAATAATTTATAATTCTTAATCTAAATATAGTTCCAAGTAAAATGTTCTCTTGTTAGTAATAAAAAAAAGTATATCTATATTACGTCTGATAGTTTAGAGTGTCTCATTCTCGTTACCCTACCATTAATATATGTACAATACAACTTTTGTCAGATTTTGACAAATTTCAAAATAAATGAAATATAGATCGTCTCCTTGTAGGTCCTCTTTTTTTCCTTCTTGGGCGACAATAATATCGACAGCTCCCCTTCTAATATATTTAATTATTCTTGTCCGTTCATTATATCTAATCTAATCTTTTTATTCACTTTTTCCGGCTTCATCATTTGATTTTTTTTTCTCTTTTCTTAGTACTATTATAATTATATATCAATTGTTCTTTACCATTTTTAAATGTTAAGCTTAAATGTACTGCTTGTATATAACTTTTTAAATAAAAAAAAGAAAAAAATGAAATATAAACACACATATTGATCTAGACTATGATATTTATAAGCTACACTGTCTTTTCCAAATTACTGTCATAATTAAATGTAACTTATTCCGATTTTAAATCAATTTTTAATATATACACTGATTTTACTACAAGATATAAAACTAAACCATATATATATATATATATACATAACTCTACAGTGTCTGCGTTGCATACGTCAAATATCGTCGTTCAGGCTTATTTTATAATAAAATGAGTCCAATATAAACAAATATCTCAATACTTTGAAGCATATAAGAATAATATTAATTAGATAAATCCGTAGAATTATTAAATTTTCATTTTGTTGAGAATTCCCTAAATTTATTGATATTGTTTATAATTACGCATATAAAACGAAAGAAATTATAGATTTATATTTTTAAAAAATAATATTTTGTTCCCTATTCTACAGCCGTGACATCTGTTAATGACACAAATGTTAAGTATAATTTAACTTACCTCTAACCTTTTAAGATGCATAGATCGGTTTGCAAATAATTTAAATATATTTTGGTATCCACGGGCACATTTATTTTTATGTATAAAACCTATAACATAATATATAATCTTGGATTAAATTTGATCTATCGCAAGTGTCTAATCTGTCATCATAAATGGTTTAAGATGAACTTGTACATGATTATAATAGGATTTTATTCTATTATCTATGTATAAGACCGCTTAAAAATATTTATAACTATCAAAGAAAAATAAAATATTATTTAATCTCAAACGACAATTGTTTTTAACTCAATTATTATCGTACAACATATTACGTATAAATGTAAATAATTATTTAAATTTAAATAATCATTTTTTCTATAAACTATTGACAAAATATAGTGGAATAACGACGCGACATTTGAAATAATATAATGTAAATTCGACAAATAATATTAAACGCCATCATTTCCAACTAAAAAAAAACCGATATCAATATTTTTATAACTATCCGAACAATTAGTTAAAAATCTTATTCAATAATTAATAAATATACAAATATATATTTCGTTTAACATTCTACATTTTTATTATTCAATTGTTTAGAAAGAGTAAGAGAATACTACAATTACCTTCTGGATTTAATTACCACGTTAAAAAGTAAATTTTACTATACTTAAGGCATAAAGGTTAGACAAAATTCTAAATTGAAATGTGTAACGCGATTCTAATTAAAAATAATTTTTTTGGAAAAATAATTCCGAAATGTAGACTAAATAAAATTATGTGTTCACTTCTCAATGATCATAGTATAATTTATACACCGCCTGATATTAATTTGAAGAAATTCGCCGATTTTGCCCTTTAATGAATATTCGTCGAATTACTTGTAAATATTTATATTGCCTTATGAAATTAATAAAATAAAAAATAAGCAAAATTTGTTAACATTTTTAACAACCCGTTGATATTTATATTTTTTTAGAGGAATATAGCATGGAATTAACATCTCCAAAACAAGCGTGTACTTGGTAATAAGGAAGCTTATCGAAATCAGTCGTTAATTAAATCTTTTATGTAATTTTTCTTTAATTTGCGTTAATTTTTACGTTTAATGTTATGATAAACTTTTACTATCAATCACTGTAATTTAAAACCAATAATTTACATTTTCAAATGCATATATTGTACACATTCTGTATATCTTAATCTGCGCTTGGTTAAGCATTATAATTTGTATAAAATACGTTTGAAACTATAAATAAAAGACGGTCAATTTTCAAATAAATACAGAATTAATTTATTGAATCTCTCGTCGTAGATCAATAAGAACCTGAAAATTGTCAACATGTATACTTAACTGACGGTTTCGATTATATTTGTTCTAGTTATTGTACAAAAAACATTTATGGTATATAATTAATACGGGACCTACTATAAGCGTAAATATATACCTCGTAATTTCCATATGCGTTGCAACTCTTACAAACTTTCGAAATTATAATTCTTATATAATTTAAAACCTAATTTTCTTAGCCTATCGTCCCAAATTTAATTTCTTTTTTTGATTAAATTTCAAATACGTGAATTTTGTTCTTTAATCGTTTTGATCGATGTTGAGTGAAGTCGTTGATTCTACATATATATTTAAACTATATACTGGAAATACGTTTAGTTTAAATCGTCGTTTGATTTTTTTTCTAGCACGAACCGACATCATCAATAATTTATACGATAATCGCGTTTTTTTAAGACTAGTTACACTCTTGAATGTATATTCTCTGCATAGACTAGTTACATTACGGTATTGGGCTATAGTTGACTTTCTCGCAAATTGAAAATGTAATATCGTATCGTTCACGTTATAAGCAATTGTGTACTTTCGTTGATACAGAAGATCGTCTAACATTTCGAACGGATAATAGAAGACGTCCGTACATCGATCGCTTAAAACATAGAAAATAAGCGTGTATTTCCGAAATCGTTATTACGAATAATATCGAAAACGGTGTCGCGCGCGCATTGTACACGCGTCGTAATTATAACGATTGAGTTATATTAAGACTACTATTGACTATAACACGTTCAGAAGATAATTATTTTCCATATACTTAACGTCATAATTCGTACTAATATATCGTCGTATTTTTTAAGATCTATTAAAAAATGACTTCAAAGACCTCTATACAGATATCGCGTCTATTTTCACACTTAAAATAGGCGAGTTTATTACGCTTTTATACACTTTTTGTTACCTCATCTAAAGTGCATACACAGCTCAACGCAAAAACGCGAAATACTTGTCGTACAACCGTTACCATACGTGTTAGAAATCGACGAGAAATATGAATTTGAAATGTTCGATGATTTAAGACTAGGTAATACGCTGATACATGTCGCGCTCAATTGGTGCGAAAAAAACCATCCAGATAGGCGTATTGATTAAGACGGAACAGATTCGTTTATTGTGACCAAACAACGTATTACCTGTAAATTTACGTACAGAAATTGATGTGCGACTCAGGAGTGCGATGCCAAACATAATTTCGTATCTGTCCTACAAGTTGCGCTAATAGCAACGCGAACGCATCGAATTGCCCAGTCAGTCTTGAACGTAACTAATGCCTAAAACGAGCGAAAATAAACCGATAATGGTTTCGTGTAAATTGTATAATTTAAAGATCGGTTAATTTGTTCGTAGCGAAACGTGAAACGAACGATTGTGAACATTAATTAGCTCGCGCGTAATATTCGACGTCGCGTAAATATAGACTGAGACCCGAAGAGAATAAAAATTACGGACTTATCGAATGACGATATTAATATTTGTCACCCCGTTCTGATTTTCTATACACGACAACCACGCAATGAATGTGACCATCGAAAATGAATTCGCATTCACGGTCGAGGTGAACTATAGACTTCTGCGTCGAAATAATATTTAGCGATGTGGGTTTATTCTCGTCACTAGTAATTCTTACAGTTATTTTTAATCGAACCTAAACCGCGAAAGTTTTGGTCGACTGAGTATGAAAGAAATACTCGGTAATTGCGTAAACAGTTTGTGAATATCCCGAAACAATGTACAAATTTAAAAAAGTTTTAGTACGCCTAATGTAAATTTTATGCAATTTTCAATGGAATACATAGCGAATAATTTGTAAATATGTGTGTGTGTGTGTGTTCGCAATATTTTATTAATAAATCAGACTTAACATAGAATATTCTAATATATTTTTATGATTCTACGTCGGTTATTGAAAAAATTTATTCTAACTTAAAAATTAATAACATTTTCAATGAATAAAAAATTTCACGACTCTTTAAATATTACAAGGTTTTGAATTTTCTCGGTAGTTTTTTAGTGTAGAGGAAAATTTGATTTTCATTTCGTATTAATTTTTTTCTTCGATTGTATTACCTTACAAAAGTTACAAAACCGATTGAAATACGAAAAAAATAATAGTCCCCTTCGCCTTAAGTTAACGTGCAGATTATTTATTTAATCACGTGCATATGCCCGCACACTTTCCATACAAATGTCGACGTACGGTCGGCCTTCGGGCCTCGTGTTGTGTGTGCCGTACGCGCTTGTAAATATCGTAAATTGTTAAGTAAAAGAAAAAACGGAACACGTAAGTTGTAACATTGTACGCTAATTGCGTAAAGTCTGAAAGTCAACGAATATGAAATTATTTTTATAAAAACGTATTAGGAAAACGTAGAAATAAATTGACCACACATTTCGATCAGTTTTTTCGTTAGTTTCGAAATTCACCAGCATTTTAAGTTTCTAGAACACACGCCCTGAATGTCTCTTTACGAGGCCATTCATACACGAACATAACATTGTTTGTAACATTTAACAATCTTCGACAACATTTATTAAACAGGCTTTACGTTGATATTTAAGAGCTAAATATTTAAGGCGGCGATATACATATATATATATATATATATATATATATATTTCCT
>JAIPRN010004973.1:0-12493 GCA_025469175.1 Geopemphigus sp. TES_GeoC_2020
CGCGCCCGGGACCGGGGGGGGGGGAGGGGGAGCGAGGGCGGAGGGGACGTGTTAAACAAACAGGAAAAATCACGACCGCCTATGTTATTAGCCGTCCGTATTTTCGTTTAAACGATTTATTTTTGTTTAAACCTTCCGCCGTCTCGACAAACGGGAACCATTTTGATATCGTGTACGCGCTACGTTTGTAACACACGCATAAGGCCGAGTGTACTCGCGAATTACACGTACACGGTCGGGTTCATTTACTTACTCGAGTTTTATATACGAAAGCGCGCGCCCGAACTTAGGCGACACGGTCGGACGAGACGTAAACGTAATTGTATCCCGAAAACCGTCTTCGCTCGTTTCGCGAATATCGACGCCGATTACAAATTGGCCAACGTTGCTCGGTGTCGGGCACCGACGACGTCGATATCGTGCCGTTGTTTTCGCCGGACAGTCTCCGGAACCGTGCGCGGAAAACAAAACGGCGACGACAAACCTAAACCACCGGACGTCTGCGGGTGATCCCGAACGGCAGGCCGTTACGTAAGTCCGAGCTATTCAATTGACGCGTAGTATACACGCGCGCTTACAAAAGCGTTTCGGCCAAAATGCCCGGTTAGTTTCGGCCGTACGCGATAAATTACGGTCGACGGACACGGGCGGAGGCTACTGATTCGCTAATCCGAATCGTAACCGTCCGATATCGGCGCACGTAATGGTTACGCGTCGTTCCTATTTGCGCGCGCGCCTTTGGACAACGTCGATGAATTGTCCGTCACGCGCGTGGCGTGGTGTGTCCGTCCCGGCGGGCCCAGCTAGTGTACGTTGTTATCACCCCCCCTCCTCCCGCGCCCGCTCAATAACCGTTCCGTGGACGCGAATCGACTTTTGATTAGATCAACACACACTGGTAGAGAGAGAGGTACGTCGTACATACCATCGGACAATCGGACAACTACGGAAAGTTCGCCACGCTCGGCCGGTGATGCGTATATAACGCGTACGCGCAAGTTTCACGGATCGCGGAAACAACAACGTACGCTCGAGCGACCGTTCCACCTGTAACCCCTCGCGCGCCTACCCCCTACCGCCAAACACCCGTCCCACCGATCCGACTGGAAAGTTTTAATCCCGTTAGCTCTTTGCGGAAAACTTACGCGGCCGCGGTTAATTTTTGACTCAACCGCCGCGTACAATAATAACGACGTACGACGGCGGGGGCGTACGGACGTATAAAATACGCCCTAGTAACACACCGGCGGTGTTATTCATATACACCGACGTACGTACAAGTCGAGGTTCGTAGTGATACCCCGGTGTTTTGTAATTTATCGTTTGTACGCGAACATTGGCTGTACACGCCTACGCGGATACCGAATTAGACGAATGCGACGAAGTGACCGGTAGCCGCCGCCGGGTATCGTAATCGTTCATTGCTTGGTACTCGTGTACCAGGCACACAACAACACACGCTCGTAGGTATAACCGCCGGATTACGGAACACGATCGCTACACAAACATGTACGCCGTTTCGGTACGAAATTCGCGCGAACGAAAAATGCCGACGCCGGGGAGGTCGTTTACGATACGGATTTCGTTCCGACCGGTACGTGGACGTTTCTCGAACACGCTCGGACACGGCGATTACCGTCGGTAAACTCGCGTGACGAGTGAATGGGGTGTGTGCAGGGGAGGGTTGGAAATAATCCCCCTCTCTTCCGAAAATATTTAGGAAAAATTAATTTCTCACGAGACGTATATTTTTAGACGATAATAACGAAAAACTAAAACATGTTTAAACGTTTATAATGTAACGTGTTCGTTAAAAACGAATAATCTATCAAAGTGTATAATATGTCTTGTTTCGTTAGGATCGACCGATTAATTTATTTAAAAATTAACCACTCTCCCCCCCCAAAAAAATGTCAGGTCTAAGTACGCCACTGGGTGTGTGTGTGTGTGTGTGTGTGTGTGTGTGTGGTCTCTGGTTGGACGAATAATAATAATTAGCGGCGTAGCTATTTAAGTACCGAAAAAATATGAAACGGATTCCAGGCGTTGATAGAAACTCCCGACGAAACTGAGTTCGTCGGTTCGAGCGCATCCGTTGAAACTGGTTGTCCGCCGCGGAATCAATCGGAACGACAACGGTACACAAAAACCAGCGCTCCCTCCGGACGTCTACCCAAACCTCTTTGTGCCGTTCGGACCAGCGGCGGAATTTCCCCCGGACACGGCCGTTATAACGACGACGTATTTTTAAATAGCCCGAGGAAAACCTCCTCCACGGACGTTACTGGCGTTCCGTGCGAATTTACTGACTGGAGGCGGGGGGGGGGACGCGTGGTTACCGTACGGTTCGTGAAGCGGATAGTCGCCGAAGTCGAATGTTTAATATCGACGCAGAAAACTTTTGCCGCTCTCGAGGTTTTTCGCGCGGAAACTTAGGGCAAATTATTAACGTACTAAACCGCTACGTTTCGCGTATTACTATCGTCCGAGTTTTCGACGAGCGTGTGTGTGTACGTGTTCGTGTGTATCTTCTTTCCGCTAAATTTCTTTATACACGTACGCGCCCGGTACGACACACGCGTAGCCAGAAACCGCGGAATTAATGACGCGAGCGCGTACTATTGATGGAATTCCCGAAGGTCTTACGCGAGCGGAATTAACTCGGAACGTAAGTTCCGAAAAAAAAAGAAGCTACGAACGGCACAACAAACGAAATTACCGCCCGCGTATCGACCGAACAACACCCGGGAACCGTTCCCTCCCATTCCGCCACCAACCCCATTTGTTCGGGCGCGTTCGACGGCGACGTACTATTAGTAACCGAATGCTCGACGATATCGACTGGCGGTGGTGTATGGGCAGGGGAGGGATGGTTTGTTGGAATAAACGAATCAACAAGCTAATAATGTTCGCGTTAAACACCTACGGATTTGTACTCGTAAACGCGATTAAATGTACGTAAATAGAATATACGAGTTCGTACGGGTTTCTTTAGGTGCCGAAAATAGAAACTTATCTTCGCTATATGACTTTTACGATTAAAATTGAACGGGTTTAATTTAAGCGAATATCGTTATTCGAAAGGAAACGATACAATTTATAGAACGTATCTATATAATTATTGTCGGCCCTTTGAAATACAACTCTGTACAATATACAATAGCGATCGTTGGAATAGCGAAACTAAATTCGACCGTAGAGGTGAAAGTTTAAAAAACAACGATCGACGATCCGAGCGTATTATTTTAGATTTCGTTATATATATGTGTGTGTGTGTGTGTTTGTGTAGAATAACGTAGCTCGTAAAGTACAAATTAATTCTTCGTACGTCGATCCGGTTCGATAATTTATTACCGAATTATTATTGTTAAAAGTATTTTCCGACGGAAACCCTGTATCGTAAGCGTACGTTATTTATTTATTAGCGTTTTAATATATGTTCGGTTTAGCTACGAAAGGATTAACGTACGGATAACAATCGCGAATTCGTCGAGACGGGAAGTACGATACGAATAAATCGAAAAACGTTTCGTCGTTAAAATATAATAAGGACGGGTCAACCGGTACGTAAAGAATGAATAATACGCGCGTACGCGAATCGTTACCATAATAAACACGGTACGACGAACTAATTGTTTTACGTTAATATATTCGTATCTAAAGCAACTCGAACGCTATTAATATACGATTTTTCGAATTTATTTACACCGCCGACGGTGTTTAAAACGCGACCGATTGTCGTTTACGATGAACAGAACACGAACCGCTATTTCGGGGCCTCGTTGACGGTCACGAAAATCGTTGCTCCGTACACGCGCCGAAACGTACGGCGGTATATACGGAATACACGCGACGTTTCGTCCATCCCGGCGCGTTCGAAGTACGCGCCCTGTCCGTTTTACGTTTCAGCGGCCGGCCAATCGACTAGTTTTCGCGTTAAAACGCGAAAAACGAAAGTTCCGCGCCCAATACGGAATCCAGATGTGCCGGACACAAAGCGCGACCTTGGACCACACGGTCTCGGCGTTGTCGTTTTCGATTACAGACGAACAAAAAACCCGTCGTATTTTTCGTAGCAGGCGCACACGCGGGGAGCGGGGGGCGGGGAAAGTCTCCGAGAATGTTCCACTTAAAACCGATATAATATAATACGTATACGCGTGTATATATATATATATATATAAATTTAATACCGGACTCTCTCAATCTTCTGCCGGCCTACAGGTATATCCACTCGTTTTTAAATACTATCCGAAAAAAAAAACCAGTCCGCGCCGCCGAACCGGTTTGCCTGTTGTTCGTGTCAACATACAACACGCGCATGCGCCGCCGTTGACGACGACAAACAGCGTCCGGTCGTTCCTAACGTTTACTGCCGTTTCGAAACTTTCGAAGCGGATACGTTAGTGCCCGATCGAATCGTTCGAATAATATACGCCCACGTTCTTCTTTACTAGTAATTCGAAACGACGACGGGTTCCGTGCCGAACGGGGAAAACACTCGGGCGCGTCCGACGAAAAGCCGGGACGGTTTTTCGGGAACTTCGCTGGGTTGCAAGCCGAGCCGTGGGAACGGCACGACGCGACCCGTGATTGCCACGCGGTAAATAAGTCACGATTATCGATCGCCGTCGACGTAAGAGTACCGTAGCATTTGGAATGGGGGGGGTATATATCTATTCGTCGTAAGTGGCGGATGTAGGACGACGAACGAACGCGAGTGTGTCTATATATATATATATATAGGTCTAACCCTCGACGATATGAACAGTGGGACAGGGTGGAAAAGTGTCGGGTCGACCACTTTGCGACGCGATTGCCTAGACGATCGGCCGATCGCTTTTGTACGAGCGTTGTGGCGTGCGACCGACACGCCGGTACAAGCCCTTCTACGTAACACGCGCGACGGCGGTGCCCTTTTCATTGCCCGCGTGAGGACGTACGTCTGGAAACGAACGCGGCGGCGGCGAATTGCGGCGCGCGTTTATTCTCGACTGACCCGTCGTCGTCGTACCCGCGCCCGTAACACGCCGGACGAAATCGGTGACACGACCGATCGAGAACGAAATCTATACGACGATCGTCCGATTTACCGCTTCCGTACGAACGTATTCGAAAAACACGAGTGACGACGCTGTACGCGAACGATCGATTCCGGTTCGCGGGCTCCGGGAAAGTTAACGAGCGCGGAGAACGGACGTCGAAAATTGGAAGAATATCGCGGACATGGCGTCGTCGATTTCCCCACGCATCCGACACACACACACACACTACGGAATAATATACGTGAGCGTTGGTCCAGCAGCAAACCAGCATCACTGGCTTCGTATGACCCCAGACGGCGGCGGCGGCGGCGGCGGTTTATCACGCTTTCACCGTCCGTCTCGTCGTCGACCGTATTACCTACCCCCCTTCGGCCGACGATTTCGCGCGTAGACGACCCCATTTACTATATAATCGTACGTGACCTTCGAACGCGACCCAATCGTCGTCGTCGTCGAGGGATCCCCATCGCCCTGCACGAAGCGCTCGTAATAGCGTCCAAGGGACACGTACGTTACGCGCGATATACGGTAGTAGTAGTAGAAGTAGTAGTAGAGACTATTCGCGCAAATCGTCTCACGTCTCTAGCGCACCGAGACGAAAGAATATCGTACAAACGGAAATCGTCCCGGACGAAATGGCGCGTTTGTTTTTAATAGTCGACCTTGCGCGACGACGATACGCGGTTTTTATCGCGAGACGACGCCCATCTTTCCACACATCCCCCCCCCACGCTACGCGAACAACGGTCGCGTAATACGACCACTCGGCCACTTTTGTTTTAACACGCGCACGTTCCTAGATAATTCGACGAAAGTATAAAACTTCGTTTATAAACCGCCCGACCAAAAAAGAAAAACGTCAAGTTCGTTTTCCCGTCGTATTTAAACAATATAAAACACTATATATATATATACGTGTGTCTTACGTTAAAACCGCACGCTGGCACGAAAATAACGTGGTCGTTGTTCGTGATAAAATATTACGTACGTTTTCGGTTAAATTCGATATTCCACGACTATATTACGTACATATACGTTTATTCTCGGTATGGTAGTCGTGCACAACTTTTATCGTTAATCACGGCGCGCTATTACGAGGATTCGAAAAACGAAGAAAAACAAAACGCTATCGGCACGTAACTTTTATCGTTATTATATAGTAACGATACGGTAAATAATAGATTAAGAAGGGAAAAAAACGATTAACCGCGCGAACGAGCGAAAAAAGATAAAAATAGAATCGAAACGTACGACCTTGTTTGTTATACGTAAAATTCATCGGCATTATCGCGACGCTAATTTTTTCGTATAACCGGAGATAAAACGAAACGTTAAACCGCGGCAAATATGATTCCGTTAGAACGGAGCAGAGTAGTATACGTATGTATACATCGAATACTTTTCGAGAACGACGTACTCGCCGTGTTGGAATGTTACGTTGTTGGCGTAATTTCGAATTTGTTTATTCGTGTAAACGTATTACATTACGTCCCGTTCTATATATATATTCGCTCGTTTAAAAAATGTTCTAATACTTAAGCGTAATTTTTTTCGGGCGAATTTTTACTCGTACCAATTTACTAACGCCCGTTTATTTAGCGTACACTTTCGTCGGGCGCGTTTAATATTTCGGATACGTTCCATATATTCGCGCTATATTTACGTTTTATCGAATAACGGTCGTTGTCGGTGTTTTTGTTTTTCGTAATCGTGTTTCGCGTTTTCGTAATTGTTGTCCAGCTACAACGGATACGTTAAATACAAACGGTTAATCGAATAACGAAAAATCCGAATTTCCTAACCGTTATACATACGTACTCGTGAAACGAACGTCTACACAAATTCGATAACAATTAGGCGTATATATACACACACACACTTAACTCTATATATTTAAAACGCATAAAATGCGTGCGCGTTCCGGCGCGATTGCCTAGCGTCCGTACACGTAGGAAATTTGACGCCGTTATTGATTTACTAAAGTCATTTATAGCGAACGAAATAATAATAAAAAAAAAAAAAAAAAATCGAACCGGTACGGTTCGTTCGACGTAGTATTATCGTCATTTCGATTCCCACTGCCGGAGTCACAGTCGGTGTCGTAGTCCGTCGTGTATAATCGCGTCCGGTGCCGTATTTTATAGCGACGGCGGCGCGGGGCCACGCGCCGAGACACGATTGCCCGTGAACGGCAAACGCGGGTCATAAACGCTTTTTATGTTTTTTTTTCCAATAGTCCCTCGAGAACGGTACGCTAGAGAAAACCGTGGGACGAAAAAAACGCGTTTCCGTAAACGCTTCGAAATCCGAGAACCGTATATAATATATTCCCCGAAACGAAATATTCGTGAAGCGTAATTGCGGGATGACGTGTATATATGATATTCTTCGAACGCGAGATACGAGAGAGATTTCATTTAGCCGAAATTTCTGGATCGAAACGTCGTTTTAAAAAAAAATAACGTTTCTATATACTCACGGCGTCCGGAGCCACTTAAACTTTTGGTAAAATACGTTTACGCGGATGCGCGCGTTCGAAGATAATACGGTTTTTTTATTTTTTTGTAATTCGCGTAAAAAAATATCGTCGACGTAACATAAATATATATATATATACATATACGCACGAAACAAATTGCCAACGGCGACTGGACGCTTTATACTCTCTTCTATTTCATTTCCCTATTTCCGGCCTGATATGTAAAACGACTTCGAACAATAGTAAATCTATACGTTATTATTACGATACCCCCGCCCCCAACCCCCGAGATTGTTTACATATATTAGAACGTACATTTATAATACGCGGCGGCGTTGTCTACAAGAACAATGCGTACATATAAATATAGCTTTAGTTCCTACGCTCCGTATTCACTGTATTCGGTACACGTGTATGTAGTGATTAAGGATCGCCGCCGTAACGTCCCGGCGTGTTTCTAAATACCCGGAGCGCGCGTTTTTACGTAAAACGACCGCCAGATCGAAATGCGCGCGCGCCAACGAACGCCCGCGCCGATTCATTTCGTAATTTACGCGTACCACTGTCCGATTCAAAACGCGGTCGAAAACGAACGTCTCAAAAATCGAATTATACAAGCGTCTATCCATATAGGATAAATAAATCGTTCACTTCCCGACAATAGCGTATCGTTATCGTCAACGTGTGTAATTATTATCGATAATAACGTCGATTTTAAAAATACGTGTACGCACATACGGTTCGCGTACGAAAAATTCCGGGACTAAATTTGTGTAAAATCTAGGACCGTATAAACGGATTCGATATAAGACCTATTTACGCCTGTTTGATTTGTTTCAATTCGAACAAATCCAAAGTCGCGGGGAGGTGGGAGAATGTAAAATACGTCTAGTCGTAACATCGCACGTACGTATTTACGTAATGTATGTATCGTATTTATTTTCGGCGTACTGTCGTAATTACACGGTCGACCGTCGTTTCGGAAATATATTCGCGTTTATCGAATACTTTCAGATTTCGGTCGGAAACCTCGAGAAAAAAACGAGTACGAAAAACGGTAATTTTGCCGAAGACGGTGGCGGCCGCCGGTGGTCTTTTATAATTTGCCAACGACCGTCGAGGTACCTACGACCGCTGCGTCTCTAGCCTAACGTAATAATAATGACGTTCTGAGATATTTATAAAACGGGCGAAAAGTCGAGAACACTTTTCCGGCGTGACGTTTTTCGGACCGTTTCGTTTAACGTTATCCGGGGTTTCGATATTTTCGAACGAAACGTCCGTGCCAAATAACGTAAGGCTAAAGTTCCGCTCTGGGTGTACTTTATCTATGGACCAATATCGCGCGTTATATATATCTTCGTGTACGCGCTAGACGAATACGTTTTATTGTTTACACACGCGTCGTAATTCGAACTAACGTAACGGATTAATTGATAAGAAAAACGCGTTTCCAACTAATTACGTAATTATACGGGCCGAAAACAAAAATAATTACAACCTAACAGCCGTGAAATTTGTTTACGACCGATTAATTTGTACGCTCGTTTATCGTTACTTTCAGACCGATATTTATTGTAACGTAAAAAAAAACCGTACAAACGTCCACTATAACGTATTCGGCCAATATTTCTCGTACGCGTGTACACTCCAGTGGCGGGGACTATTTGAATAATTTTCGACAAATACCGAAGTATTGGAATAACGGGCGGAAAACGGCTCGCCGTGTCCTAGTCTACTATGTATCATTTAAAGAATACAAAACCCCGGAGTGCATTCGCTCCGATATCGTCGTTTATAAGCCGATTCCGTTTTACGCTCGTCGCGGTCATTATAACTCGTATAGCCGACGGTCAATCTCGCGCGTTCATCTCCGACGCAGTTGATGTTCCGGACCGAATTAGCGACGCGCGGATATTCAGTAATTTCCGTCCGAATTATTTACCCGATAAACGCGTCCGAAATTCGTCGTCGGCCGGTGTGACAGTTGTTTAAAAAACGACGACGAAACAATATATTTAATCGCGGAAACATTTTTTCGAATTCGTAGTTTTTTTACTTTTTCGACAGGTTCAAATCGTCGTAGACTCTCAAACAAGTGCTGCGAATCTATAGATGTAAAGAAAACGGGAATCGGTTAAATATTGAAATAAATAAAAATAAAATATTAAAAAAAAAAAACAACCGACCCTGAACGGCGGACTCGCGAACATATTAGGCCCGTGTTGTTTAGTATTTACCACGAAAAATCGACGTTTCGTCTACGTATCGATCGAACGACGTTCGCTCGACGAAAACGTGTTGGTTTCGAATTCGAACGGCGACGCGGTAACGTTACGTTTTCGGCAAACATCGTACGACGGAAACTATTTTTCGAAACGCGATTATGTTAACTGCGAACAGTCCTATATTTAAACAATATAGTTTTCGCCTCCGGGTATATATGGCTACGGCGTTACAATTAAACAACGTTCGAAATATCGACGTTTTATCTCGATTACGTTAATCGTAATTGATTTTCTTACGAACGTTTTACCGTTTACGTTCGAAATAAAACGAATAATTATAGAGTGAAACGTTTTACGTACGAATAAAGAAAAAATATTAACCGAATTAATACGAGAAAAAAACATACTGTATGGTAAATTGTTCGAACGTTGGAATACGAACGGAGCCGGTAAAAACGAAATATAAGATAATCGGTCTCCGCTTATAATATTAATAACCGGCGTACGGTTATCGGCCGGAAAGTTTCAATCGTTCGATCCCCGATGGTGGCGTATATTGGCGTTTCCGAAATCGGTACATCGTTCAATTGTACGTTTACGTCTGTAAAACGTCCGTACGGACGAATGAAACGTTTATTTTCGTTTAAACGCTAGAGTTTACGGAGAGTTGGCACGTATGTTTTCGTTGGTTAAAATTCGATTATTTCTCGGAAAGGACGCTTTCTCGTCATTCTCGTCCCCCTACTTGGTAACCTCGATACGAACAGTTCGTCGGCGCACACGTTTACCACCGGAACAACGTTCGTCGGCCGAACAATAATTGAAAGCCGCGCTTAACTAGTCGTTCGTTACTTCGTCGTCGCGTCCAAGTACGGCGGCGAATGAGTCGCGGGAAGTGGAAGAGGGACGAATAAGAAAATAGTTTGACTACGGTCGACGACGGATAACGCGTGTTATATATATATATACATACATAGCTTGTAAAACGTAATACGGTAGACACAGTGGAGAAGGGGAGGGATGTTAACCTCGGCGATTTTTTTTATTTTTGCTTGTCGTGTTTGTCGCACGCGCCGTCTTCGAAAAGCCGACTATACGATACGTAGATACTCGATACGTTTTATATACGTATATCTTTCTTCTGGTCACTGTCGTTGTACATCCGGTCACGATAACCTTGAAAATCGTCGACTTCTTACAGTCTCTTGTAGTGCCGTGTCCGCGTGGTTATCACCGACTATATATATAGTATACACGCGACTAACGTAACGTTAATATTAAACCGCGAGCTCGACGATGACGATAGTCGATCGAGCGCGCGCACGAGTGGAGATTGATGACGACCGCGGTATTATTAATCGCGTTAAACAGCGACGACCGATAGTAATAATAATAATAATACGATATATATATATATATATATATAACAACGCCGACAATTGTGCGTCGGGCCACTAGGTAGGGACGTTTAGAGAACACCATCGAGCCACATTGCCCGCGTTCCCGTTCCAAGGACGTAATAATCGCCATAAAATACGCGATAATATAATAACGCTTTACACACACACACACACACACGTAACGTACAAACGCCTATTATAACGGCGAACGAAATGATCGCGGACGATTTCGGTGCACGACTATCGGAGAAACGAAAATAATCGCGTCGACTCCCGATATCGTTTGTGTTGTCGTTTTGACGGAATATACAAACCGCGGGAAACAACACCGGAGCGGTCCATAGCTACACGATAATAACGATCACGGAGAGCGTCGGGAAACAATTTCGACACGGCCAAGCGAACATACGCGTTCTAACCGACGACAGCTTTATCCGTGCGTTCGTAACGGCGAGCCGACGTTTTCGGAAACGACGAACGAAAATGGTTTTCGACGAACAAATAAAAAACGGAAAAAACGAACGTAACGTAAATTCCGACGAACGTTCGATTTCTTAACGAAAATGCGCTCGCCGCATCGTCGTTATAATTGCCAAGACGCAGTAAACAAACAACAACAAAACATTCGGGGATGCCGACGACGTTCAAGAATACATTAAACGGGCACGTGCGCCGAAATTTCGCTTTCGAATTCTAATGAAGTCCACCTCCGTACGGACACGACGCGCACAGATATTACTGTAACGAGTAGATTCGTTTTAATGGAAGGACGAGTTTTGTTCTTTCTGAAATTGTCGTCCCCGATGAATGCGCGTAAATTAAAAATAATAATATAATCGGACGTGCATAACAATTATATAGTGTACGCGTTGAAACGACGCCGAAGTATATTAAAATTGTTTCAAAAGCGCGGAAAGACCATTATCGTACGAAATATAGTTTCTTCGTTTATACGGCGGCACTTAAAGTCGAATAAAATTCCAAATACATCAGTTTTAATGGACCCAAAGCGTATTTAAAGGGTAACAAGTGGCACGACAGACCTCTGTAAGTTAAATAATGGCCCAATTGGACCCGAAATTTATAGACGTTTGAAAGTGTATACGCGACTTAAGTTCAACGTAATTAATCGGAATACAACGTACGTAACGTATTAAATAAAGGAAACCGCGAAAATGAACGTAATCGTTAATTATCGACGTCTATTATTTCTACAAGACAAGTAAATTTTTTTTTTTTTTTTATTTAAATAAGAAAAAAATACAATCTGTATAGTAATACAATAAGTATTTGTGATATATATAAAAACAAAAATACATAGGACTTAAAAGAATAGGCTTG
>JAIPRN010004974.1:0-12491 GCA_025469175.1 Geopemphigus sp. TES_GeoC_2020
AAAGAAAGAAAAAAAAAAAAAAAAAAAAAAAAAAAAACAACCGTCCAATACCGAAATTTAAAAAAACGACCGTATTCCGTTCGTCCGGCTCTCGGGAACGGTGTTTCTTAGGGGATTGAACCCGACGCGACGCCCATTGTGTCGGCGGCGCGCGTATTATTATATTATTGGCACAACCGACGAGAGCCGCGCGAATTTTCCGAACACGTTTCTCGATTCCGTTACGGGACGCGCACGTCTACACTGTTTACATCGGTATACTACCCCGTATTTCGTCGCCGTTGAAATAAACGTTAAACGGCGCGCGCACCACGGTGGTTATAAAACGTCCCGGAAACCGTACGAATTAACGACGATATTTCGCGTATCGTCCGTTCGCCGCGTTCCGAACGAAATGGCCGAGAAACTAAAATAAATATACGGTCGTTTGGAAAACGCTCGGCCGAACGAACCGTACGTTTTTACCAACGTCATCGTATCATTAACGTCGTTATCATATTGATAGGAATCCGTACGTTGGTACGGACCGTATAATATATATATGTACACACGTGTACACGTATTAATGAAGACGAACGTCAGTTTTAACCGTCGTTTCCTGTCGGCACTGGTCGTTACGATCGTATTTTATTCACGGTCGAACGTGTCCATTATTTTTTTCGAACGTGTAGAGTAATAGGCGTCCGGGGATAAATATTTGTCTTTCCCCGCGTCGTCGGTGTCGTCTATGGCGTGTATTTCGCTGTTTCGTTGTACAAAGAACGGTAGCCGAGTAACGGACCGGTAGTTCCGACGACTTTCCGTTAAACAAAAGTTACCGACGATTTTAACCATCGATTCGATTAACGTCCGGAAACCGCGTCGACTGAAATCGACAACCACCCTTCCCGATCTTGTCCGAACTATACTGAGTCCGGCGACAATCGGTTTTAAGGGCCCCATAGTTTCGGCGCGGCGTTAATTACCGGTTACGATTTTTGGACGTTCGCCGTCGTTTGTACGCTATTATTTCATTGGCTATTTCGACCGGCACATCTCCGACGCCGAGATACGAATAATAGAAAGCGGACGACGCGCGTGATTGACGTGTGTGTGTGTTACGTTTTTGTACGTTCGTCGAATGGTAAAAATTGAAGGAAATTTCGACGACGAATTTTATTTTCATTGTCGAAACGGCGGAACGAAGTATGTGGGACGGCTTTAAATGTAACACGGGCCGGACACGTTGAAAAAAAAAGAAACCGCGGCGTTGTTTCACGAACGCGGCGGCGCGTATTATATATATATATATATATATATAAATAACGCGCGCGTGTAAAGGGGCGGCGGTATTTACGCGCGTGTAGATTTCGCGTACGATTGCCGCGCCGAGTTGTATAGGCCGTGCGTGTGTGTGTTTTTAATAAAAAAAAACAATATCCGAAAATAGATACGAGCGGACGACGTATTCGGGCGGTGGGGCTGTACGACAGGACGGTAGTAGCCCGTCGTCGATCTGAGTTGATAATATATACGTAGGTATAGTATACGCGTTACGGTTTCGCGCGAAAAGAATTGAAAGTAAATCGAGAGGAATTCTCGCGGTGCCCCTTGCGCACGTTAACGCTATCGGAAAACCAGTTAGTCGCCTGGACTTACGCCAGAATCGTGTACGGATAATAGAGCCAATTTTCGCGCGCGCGTGTATGGCGTTCGGTAATAGGCGCGAGAGAACGTTTTTAAATATTATACGAGCGCGTATATATATATTTATAGGCGCGTTGCGGGACGACGCGCAGCTACTGTAGTCGAAGTACACACACACACACACATAGGCTGGGTCGATAGTTTTAAAAATAAAATTTTTCGGTACGTCGAAATAATAATAAGCGTAGACGATCACGCGCGGTTAAGAATGTGACGGAGCGAACGGGAACGGTTATTCCGTCGCGTGTGTGTCGCACTATTACCGTCGAATCGGAGCGAAATGTATAACGATTTATGTTTTACGTTTCGCCGGCTATATATATCGGCGGTTATTATCATCCGTACGTATTTATTAACGAAAACGCGCGTTCCGCCGGACGTTTTAGTCGGCCCGGTCGTGTTTCCGGTGGAAAGCGACCGCGGCACGTATCAATGTGCGCGCACGCGTATGTGTTACCCCCGTGACAACGAAAAATGTATTTATTTTCGCGTCGCTTCTATGGAAACAATAGTTGTGCACTTGAATATATATATATACGCGTGTGTGTATAGGTACGTAGTTGTATATTGTTCGTGATAGCGTTCGTAGACGCAGAAATAGGATGAGAAAGGAGTAATATAGAGAGGAATGTCGAGGGGAACAATAGTAGCGACATAAATTACGCGATACGTAATAATTAAAGAATCGGGAGAAAAACGGGAAAGCGAAATCGTGTCGAATCGTCGTACGAAACAAGCGTACGTTACACGGGGAAAACGGTCGAATAGCGCGCGCGAATTTCGCGTTCGAAATTACTTCGGAAAATCGAACGTCGTCGGAAAAACGTTGGCTTTACCATTCCCCCGACGACCCGTTCGACGTCGCGTATATAAGTAAAGTTCCACCGGGCCGTTGGTGAATGCCACCGAGAATAACCGGCGTATTCACGCGCGCACTCGGCGAATGAAATGGGGCGACGACGTCGATTACGTTTTTCGACCAATTATCGGAGAAAATCGACGCCGAGAGACCGTCAATTTGGGGTTCGTACAATATAATTGGCCCGGGGTGAATTATGACCGTGGTGGTATCGTAATCTCTACGGTAAGCGGTAGTAGAGCCCGGTAACGAAGTAATTCGTTAGGAAACGATTGCCGAGGAATTACAACGACGCCCGTCTCGGCACGGTGTTACGTCGATTTCGCTGGCCGTTTTTACTTGTCCGATAACCGAAGCTATTCGGTTTTTCGCGAAAACCAAACTGGTTCTATTTACGACGACGGCGTACACTTACCACCGCGTGTTGTCCCGATTCGCTCCGGGGATTCGTGTAATCGCGGCGTTTACCCGTAACGGTATTAACGCAACGGGGATGGGCGAGATATTATTTACGAGATAAAACGGATATACTACGCGTTCGCCTCTTGGCGCGCCACGAATGTGATCGTGCCCGTAGTTGTAATCGCGTTAGCGCGATTCGGTATGAACAACGCGGTGGAAAAAGAAAAAAAAAACCGATTCTCTTACGGTAATTCCGAGCCGGCAACTACGAACGCGTCTGAGACCGGCCAATGTGTGGGATTCGAACGCCTTTGGAGGAAACCGTATTTCTACGTACGTTGGTATCGGTCACGATTTCGGGCGGTTAAAAACGTTTTTCGTCCCGTCCCAATTAAAGGCGCCGAACGATCGACCGCCAGAGGGTTGTGTTATACATACAACTAATCCGTCCGTCGGAACGAAAAACGTACAGAGTCCAAAACAACGATAACTCGATCATTCCGCCGTCGAATAGTATTCCCGTCAAACCGTGTAGGCTTAACGCTTTAGGCGCGACCACTCGCGCGCACGTTTACCACTACAATACCTAGTCCGTGACCTTTTCGACGTCTAGCGTCGTTATGCGCGCGCACGCACTCACGCACGTATAACCGGGGCCATCCACGCGACCGAAATTGTATCGTCGCGGATAATTAAGTATCCTAAACACGCGCGGACATACTGGTTCGTCGTCGTGAGCCGGCCTCGGCAACGACCGTACGGCGCGCGTGCTCTCCTAATGGAACTCGTTTCCTATATCGGCGTCGGGCGAAGATGACGACGAGGAGAAAATTACGGTCGTGTGGATCTTCCAAAAAAGTGTTTGGTCGCCGTTTTTTTTTCGTCGTTTCGTCTCGTTAGTGTTTTCCCGTTCGTCCGTTTCCGCGCGCGAACACAATAAAAAAAAAAAAAAGACACGCCGTCGGACATCCTTCCTCCCCGCCTAGTCGTCGTAATCATTGGACGTCACGTGTGTGTACCGTTGTTACAGTCGTCGGAGACAAACGGACGAAGCGACAGCGAAAAATCCGGACGAAAATTAAAAACGAAAAATAATGACGAAAACTCGACCGGGCCGGTATGTCGTGCGTAAGCGGCCGGGAAACGATTTGGCCGACTCGTTTAAACGGCGCGGAATCGTCGGCGAACAACAAATACGTGTCCGATGCCCGCGATGCGTATCTGGAGGATTTTCGAGCGGAGATTATGATTGTTAATTGATCGCGGCCTACGAAAAAGAAAACGCAATTAACGAACCGCGTCGTGTACGTGCGCGCGGCGGCTCTTTGGACCCGTCGTCTCGAGCTTAATCGGCCGACAAAACGCGACCGGCTACCGCGGTGGCGTTTCGGAAAACCGTCGGGTGCACGCGTAATAACAATAACGCCCGTCGCCTGACCGTCGTTTTCGGCCGATTGTTGTTTTGATGTCGGTGGAGGTTTATATTGTTCGGAACGGCGTACGATTTTCCGTAAACGCCGGCACCGGACGGGGAGGCGACGCGTGTTCCGGCGTACGATTCGCGGTCCGCGGCGTTTTCACGTAGCACACCGAACCGATTCGACCACACACGGCGACGGCCGTAATATAATAACCATATTGTCCCTCCCGGAATCGTTTTTGGTCGGCCATACGAATGCGCCGTTTACGTAATAGTTTCCGAACGGAAAACGGGCGATTTCGGCCCCCGGGCCACTACCCTCCCGGCCTAATTGAATATACCGCGGCCATCGTCGTCCCGTTCGATTTCGGTAAATATTTTCCTATAGATTTCGCCGACTAGCGTCGAACTTAACTAACTTAACCGTCGTCACGGCCACGTCCCTGTTTTTCTTCGGGAAAACGGACGACATTTAAGGCCGGTCACTTTAACCGGTACACTTAATATCGAAAACACGCGGCCACGAAATTTCCCGAAAAGACGTCGCTCGGGCCGACCAATTCGTCGGCGTACGTTTTCCCTTTTCCGAGCGAAAACAATTGTTTCGACAAATTCTCTCGTTTCTCCGTCGTCGAACGACCGGCTGCCGTTCCGGTGGCTATAATAAATACACGTCGCTCTTTCTCTCTCTCTCTCGCTCTCGTCATCCATCGGAATTTGACCTCGCGGCCATCTGCCGCCGCGGTGCTTACACGTCGTCGTCGTCGTCGTCGTCGATCGGCAAAAAAAAAAAAAGGAAAACGAATGGTACCGCACGAGACTCCGCGGAGGTAAAGGAACGTAATAGTACGCGACGATTATTATTACGTCCGTAGTGGTGCGTGCGCGTGTGTAGAGGACGACGTCGAGGAAACGTGAAAAAAAAGTACACGATAATAAAACGAACTCGGACGAGCGAATAGTTAGTAACACAGACGATTCGTGTTTTCTCATGCGCCGCCAGCGCGCGTACTTATCCCGGTCGACTTTTACGCGCGACGATGATCGATTGCTCGACTCGCGGCCATTAGCAATTTGTTGTTTCGCGTCACCGTCGTCGTCATCGTCGAATCAGTATTATGGATATTATTATTATTATTATTATTACGCTCGTCTTTACCGACGATGGTATAAAAATAATAACAGTTTGTTATAACGTCGCTTTTCCTTTTTTCTACCGGCGCACGCACACGTACCCACATATACACGTACACGTCAACTCGTAGCGGCAATATGTCTGGGGCTTCTGTTCTCCCGGCCGTGTACGATAATTTATAATAATAATAATAACGCGTCTCGTTTTTCGGCCGAAAGCGAATTACGCGACCACGGTCCGCGGTTTCCATTCGAGTACGCGTTTTTCACCAACACCACGCAAATTTCGTCGGCTGCCAAGAAGATATGTGTGTGTGTATTTACGTGTATACGTAATCCCCGCTGGGATAAAAACGTTTTCTCGATTTCCGTTTTTCACGTTTGTTAAACTCGTACCGGTGGCGTTGTCGCGCGTACACGTTCGTAGTTTGCCGAACGACCAGCGTATTCGTAACGAAAACGACGCGTTATTTTCCCGATGTTTCCCCGGCGGCGGACCGTCGCGAAAACACCACCGCCGCCTATTATTCGCTTTATTTTATACGCCGCCGCTTGTTCGCCAACGATCGAAGTGTTCCGAAATTTAACGTTTCGACGGACGATTATTATTTTGCTCGTCGTCGCCACAGTTTTCCTTCGCCCGTCAACCGGCCTCCCGAAACGGAACGTCCGAACGGAATGAAAACCGCCGTACGCCGTGAACGAATAAACGGAATATAACGATTTTCGGAACTGTTGGAAACACGTCGACGACAGTTCACAGAGACATACCTTTTCACGTACGGCCGGAGATTATAACTCTACCATACCGTACTTGACACGGGTACGGCGGATAAACGGCGACGTATTTTCGGTGGCCCGTTAGTACGACCTTAGGCGACCGGCGGCGGCGGTTTAAAATTCGATTCAATACGATTGTCTCCGTGCGTCGTTCGACGGAATGTCTAACGCGTTCGGTAGTAAACACGGAAATTCGTCGACGCGTGGGCGGCGAACGCCGCGTCACATTTCTCACACGCACGTACGCGCCCGTAATACGTCCGAATCGGTCCGGCGGACGGACGTCTTACCGAAAACACGGACGCGTTCCGGTTCTCTTTGCGCACCGTCGAAGTAAAAACGAAATGGAACCGCGACGAGTGGACAGCGACTATAAGAACACAACAATAATACTCGACGGTATGCGTCCGTGTGTTGTACAAACGAAAACCGAACAGAGCGAAATATTTGACAAACGCACGCGTCTATTCGTACACGATTCGTGTTCGTCGCACTTATTACCGCGCGCACGGCTTCCTTTCAATTACCACGCCGCGTACATACGCGATCCTTGCGCCGACAATATTTTTTCCACGGGCCACCTCGAACACTGTTCGTCGTACAATATCCGACACCGGATCGCGGTCCCCCATCCCCGTACTACCGGGGCTCGTTATTACTACGATAATATAACGCGTTTTTCAATTTTCGTTCGACCGGAAAAAAAACCGACTCTCGCGCCGTCCGCGTAATATCTAATTTCCTCCGTATAATACGCACGCGTACGTAACGCAATTATCGTGGCACCGCCGCCTCTCAACGTATGGGAGGAGCGCGCGCACACACACACGCATTTACACTTGCGGAGGAGGGCGTCATCGTCGCGTTTCGTGCCGTGTCCGAGACGACGAGGTTATTATTCTCGCGCGCGATTAATACGCTCGATAATGTACGGGCAACGAAAAAAAAACAAACGACGAAACAAAAACGTCATTCCCGGCAACGTTACCGAGATATTATTTATCGTACGGGGGAAAAAATAAGAATCTCCCGGAGATTTTTAATCGCGCGCGTTCAACGGTTACCAGACACGTGCGTCCGCAGGCACGGCGTTTTATTTATCCGTGGGCGACGACGGTCTCCGACACGATGATTAATAGTAATTACGGAATCGGGATTTTTTTTTCTCGTTCGTATCGTCCGTGTATCATTTGCCGCGGCGCGTGATTTTCGAAAATTGTTGTACCGTACGCTTTTCGCCGCGCCGTCTGTTCGCGTGCCCGGCGGCCGCGTTTTCCACCGACACGCGTCGCCGTCGTTCCAATCGGTCCGTCCGCCGTGCGCGCGCGCCTCTCCGGCGTACAACTCCCCAATTCGTTCCGTTCGCCGAATTTCCGTAAAATTACAAAACCGACAGCTATCGCGTAGACAAACCCCCCTAGGCGTCGTTAACGTTACGGGCCCGTTTTCGTTGTCCACGGTGCCGTCCCGTGTGCGCCGGTGTACGCGTGTAGCCATCAGCGTTATTGGAATGCTGACGAAGGGTACCAAGTGAACGACCGCCGTGATTTCGGAAACGCTCTCTCGGCGCGCAACGAATGCCGAGGCCGGTCGTAGACAATTGACGTTCCTCGGAAGTCGTTAGAACGACGAGACGGCGGCAAAAACGCTTTTCTCCCCGGAAAACTCTCGCGGAACTATTCGCGCGGCCGCCACGTTTTACCACGCATTTACGTTAGTAAGCTTTTTTCCCTCGACGTAATTATCGTTTTCAAACACCGACCGCGTATATTTAAATATATATACTTAAGCCATAAAAAAAATTTGACGATTTTCTCATTCGATGCCGCCAACTGCTTTCCACCGATCCATGGTCATCGATGGTCGTTATAGACGGCATACAACTTCGTTTTTATTTCTTCGCGTTTCTTTCCGTCCAAAAAACAAATCTAATTACCCACCGATATTGTTCTTTTTCCATATTAACGGAAAGTACGAATTTTTAAACTTCGCAAAGTTCTTAAAACAAACGCGCGCGACAAAAGTGTTTGAAATTGTATCAAACACGCGTTAGGAGTACACTTGGAACGAATACGTCGACATTTTGTGCCGGTGATGGCAACTGTTGTTGAAACCGGGTACTTATCGTACGGCCCTCGGACGTAAAAATATTCGTCGTAGGCGATTAGAAACGAAAATCGAAAGAAACCCGACGTACACCCGAAACGTGTTTTTCGGTCCGTAGTTCTCGTCGATCTTATTAACGCCGGGACGACGCGACCCGCGTGTCGTGTTGTTGTTGTTGGCGGCCGGCGGATTATTATTACGCGCTCGACATCCGTGTAAAACATCTCGCCGGCGATTATAATTCCCCTCCCCCTATGCTATCGCGTCGCCCAACTAGTACGGTCTTATCGTAATAATACCGAACACGTACCGGTCGAATGTAACTGTTGCGGCGGGACCCGAGGGCGCTATTACGTCGCGACGAGAATTTTTACTTCTCTATTCCGATATTATACGGCCGACGCGCCACGCGCGTAGTTATTTTTACCGACGGTCGCCGCCAAATTTCGTACACGCGCGTTTTTCTTTTGATTTATTTTTTTTTCGTTTAACGGAACGGCTCTTGACCTCCAGCGCGCGCCCGTCCGTCCGCTCTTCTCGTTATTATCATTATTATTACGCGATCCGCCGCCGCCGGTTTCATCCATCATCGCCGGCACTCTAGGTACTCGTATACGGTGGTGTGCCTTGTACGACTGGGACACCCGATCTCCGGCCGGTCCGGCCCCTCTACGGCTCTTTCGGGGCCACGGTGCGGCGGCGCTCGACCGCGGGAACGCCTCGAGACTACGGCCGGTAGTCCGCGAATACGTAATTACGCGTCTAATGACGTATACGCGTCGGCCCGTCTGATTACGAGCGCGTCCGACGACCTTGATCGGGGAAAACGCCGCGGACGGGGGGAGCACATGGCAAGGAGAACCGGTGGCGGCGGCCGATTTGATTGTATATTGTAAAACTTGCCCGCGGCCCCGCGTCCACAATCGTCGTGTATGTACGCGTTCGGGACGTTGCGGACGAGATGCTCTCGTCTCGATCGCCTCGGGGGGAAGAGGCGAATTGTTTTCTCACAACGATCGTCATAAGGGGTCGTCGACGTCGTCGTCCCGTTTTCCGGCGGTTGGTCCGATTTTTGCCGTGCTACGTGTGCAGGTTCCATTCATCGACGGCGAATAAATCGGTCGAAAACTGGCAATCTTTTGTACGTTTTGAACAAGTTGTCCATCCAATCCAACCGTCGTCGGACGTTTTTTTATCGTCGACATTGGACGCGATAAATAAACGAAAAGCTACCGGAACGCGAAATAGCCGGTAACGAAACGACTTAAACGTAGAAACGACGAATCGCGCGAAACATTTACGACGTCTAGTCGCAATATTTACGATACGGCCGAATCGTTGTTTTGTACGTCTACGGTGGCCACGTGTGTGACGACGACCGTACGTCGTCAGTACGTACGGGATTCGTGAGTAGTATGTGTTTTTTCGCGCGAAATAATAATAACGTTAGATATTTGTCGTTGTCTTACCCGAAAACCTATTTAAAATACGTGACCGTTGTGTTTGAAGAACGCGTATATAATATACGCTGTCTGTCACGAACGTATAACACTGACCCAGGGTTTTCTTACGGTTTTCGCGTTTTCCGAGAATTTCCCGCGAACAATAAATACGGCCGCGTGTATTATATCGAGAGCTGTGTGTGTGTGTGTAGGAGCGTACGTGAGCCGTTTTGAAAACCGAACGGCGCGAGTGTCGTCTAAACACAGTTGGAAATTTGGCGCACGTACGGGCGCGCGTGAGAATGAAATACGTATTTGGCCGATTCGCGTTTGGCCGGCGGACGTCCGTATTCCGTTTAAACGCGTAACGGGTTCCCGTCGGTCGTTCAAAATCACTACATCTACACGAGACCGCGCGAAACGGCGCGCGTACGTTGTCGTCTCGTTTTAGTTGTAATCACGGGACCACCGCGAATACTAAAACGTCGCGTCCGTTTGGCCCGAACGTGTTCGGCGCGTGCGTTAGTTCGATCGATTCGGTCGGTGTACACCGTTTCGAAATGGTCGTTCGTTACTCGCGTAACGGGGAAACAATTTTCGAAAGGGTGTTCGAGTACCCGGTGGGAGATTTATCGAACGAGAAAACGACCCGTTTGTCGCTTTCGATATTGTCGGGCGCCGCGAACGTGCTTTTCGGTTTCTCGTTTCGTCGTCTCTTTTTTCGAGTGGCGGCGGTCGCGATTTCGTGTCGTTCACGCGGCCGACATATAATAATCGTTCGATGTTCAAGAATTTCGCCGGACGAGCGTGTCGTCGTGTTCGTTTCGGATAGTAGTCCGTCGTCACGTATAGCGCTCCTCCTCCCCGACAACGGTTGCTCTATAGCGGCGTGTCGGACGTGCAACGGTGCGTCGGCGCAAGGCCGGACGCTAACGAGTTAACGAGAGTCGTGTTCAATTCGTTTCGAGACTTTTCGGCGGGAATTTGACGATTTCCACTTGACGGGTGTTGCTGTTACTCGTACGGTGTTTTCGCCGTCCACTCGGTAAGTCGATTTCGTCCGACAATAACCTCCCGGGAAAGCGACCGCGGGGAATTGGAAAAACCGAACTATAGCTAAAAATTCGTCGACCGAAATCGAAACGGTATTTCGCTTAACAACTCCTCACCGTCGTCGCCAGCCGCGGCGAACGATTCGAGTGGATGACGACGACGTCTTTTCCAAGGCGCTGCGTGCGCGCGGTACACCAACGGGCGGCGGCGGGTGGTGCGCGCGTATTGTTGTCGTCGCGCGGGCCGGACGATTGTTCCGTCCGGACAATTACCCGCGGAGAACGCGCGCATTAAGGGCACGCGGACGCCGAAGAGATTATCCCGATCGCACGGCCGTCCCAGAAACGCGCGCGCGCCTTATCATCGTTTCCCGGCGGCCACGTGTCGACCGATTTTTCACAATAGTCCGCGCGTACGGTCGCGGTTCCCCTCTCGTCGATCTACTAATCCTTTCTCGTCCATACAGGTCGACAATACACGACGCGATAATCCCGGTCGTCGCGCACGTTCCGTCCCGGACGGCCGACATCGTTTTCGGTTTTCGTGCGCGCAACACCGGCCGCCGGTTTTTTCCGCCCGTCCGTAGATCGATCCCTCCACCGGTTTCGCGATCGTAACGGCGTCCGTTTCGGCCCCGACGAATATATTACGCGCGCCGTCGTCGGGCCAACGCTATACGGCCCGGTTGCCGTGTTAACCATACCGTAATGATACGCGCGCGCGTCATAATGACAATCGATATAGTAGTTATTTAAGTCGTTTATTTCGCTGTACAAATATATTATTTTATTTCGATAAAAACTAACCGACGCTGGATCTCCTCAGAATATCGACCATACTATCGAAGTATAACGAACGTTATAAGACATTAGCCGTGTTTACAATAAAGAAAAATAAAAAATATAACGAAAAAACGTGTAAACACATACGATAGGTGACGATCGTCTGGGATAGGGTTACGGGACAAAACGAATATTAGATCGAAAAACGAAACATTCGTACGAAACTAGTAGGACTTAAGCACGTACAACTTTATGAATAGGACTAGACACAAGAAGGATAATAAAACATATCTAGTATCGATAACAGCGCGAAAGCCAAACGAATTCTATAGCGAGAAAACTCTGATTAATCGATTTACCACCACGGGTTGATGTTATATAAGAGAACAATTACGTCCAGCCAAGAGCAGTCAGTAGCGTGGTCTGCTGAACGGACCGCTGGGCAGTCTACAAAGCAGTGGACCAGTCGAGCGAAGAAGGCTCGGCCAATAGAGAGAAGTCTTTCGTGTGCCCGAGCAGCGGAAGAAAGTCACTCATCGGCGCAAGTTCGGTACATTTGGCGTGCAAGTAGTTCCCAGCCACGAGCTCTAGTTACTTTCGTAAAGTCGATATTCCGATGGACTAGTAGTGAACTGTGACCGACGATATTTGCGTATGTCTCTTTTCACACTGTCGGGGTGAGTTCGGGAAGCGAGGGCACCGCCGACCCGGCCTTATTATCAATCCTTTGCTCAACCTTTTGCGTCACCAGAAAGCCGCGCGTAAGTAATCGTTATTTGCTTGAAATCATACTCGTCGATTATACTCGAGTATGTTGACCGTATATC
>JAIPRN010004975.1:0-12485 GCA_025469175.1 Geopemphigus sp. TES_GeoC_2020
TACTCCGTACAACGGCGAAATTCGACGTGAACGACGCGCACGGCCGGGTCCGGGTAACGCGCGAGTGGCGCGTAACGACGGAATAATAATAATAATAATACGGGACGGACGCGCCGGCCGTTTTCAAAAGTGTCGTCCGTGCGGGACGAAGGGGGAGAGACACGCAGTCAGTCACGCGTAAAGGGTGGCGAACGCGGTATTTTCCCCGGCGGTTCGGTCTCCGTTTCGTAATTAAAATAACGATAACAAAAACGTCCGTCGTTCGACGTAATCCGAACCGAACAAAACGAACGGTACGGAGCGGATTAGGAGGTGGGGCGTTTATTTTCGCTTCCCTGTTGGCCGTTCGATTCGGCCGGCTCCGGGACGCGTTCTAATAACGTTTTTGTACGGAAAACGACAAATATTTTCTCAGCTACACACGCGCGGATACACCGGTGTAATTTTGATCGAAAACGTCGCGCCCGCTAACACAATGCCCGAACACGACACCGTTGTAACCACATACCTCGTACATCGAACTATTTGAGGTTCGGTTTCGGTATCCGGGATATTTTGAACGTTTCATGTCGTCGATACAAACGGTACAGTCCGACATAAAAACCTCCCGTGTTTATGGATAACGCTTTGTGAGTTGTGACGCGGTGATACAACGGCGAAATTTCCGCCACTGGACAGCGGCAAACCCTATGGAACCTCGTCAACGACCACTTCTCACAGCCCTTGTGCAACTGTGCCGTTACTGAATTCGGCGCGATAGGCCCGGTAAGTAAATGGGCACGGAGTTAACGGTTAATTCGGATCGTTACTGTCACGAGACCTTCCTCCGACCTAACACAAACCAGTTTGCTGGGAACCGTGTAAAGGGAGAAGTCTGGTTCCCATATAAGACTTCGCACTAGCCATTTTGAGAGAGTTGTTTCCTGGACAATTATCGCCCCACATCCCTGCGAGAGCACTTAAAGAGGCGATCACCCGGACCGTGGCTGCCATTCCACCAGAAATGACACGGAGTGCAACGGACAATTTCCGGAAAAAGCTTCGTCAATGTGTCAACAATGGAGGACGCCATTTAACGGACGTAACGTTTAAAACCGAATAATTGTTTTGTTTAACGGCGTAGTATTGGTTATTTAAAAATAATAGAATTTTTTCTGTACCTTTATCCGTTTATTTACCTTTTGAAATACCGAAGGTTTTCATGCCGGGCCTGTAAATCGTAATTTTTTTTTCGACGAAATTGTAAGTTCGTTAAACAGAGTCGCGCGCGCATTAAAACCCGATATTTCCGATTTCGTTCTCTAAACGAATTTTCCCACGTGATCTAGTCGTTCGAGGTTTTCACACTCGAAACCCGTATATATTCACCACGTTCCTTATTGCCGCGACAATAAGTTACTGTGGGTTCCCGTGTACATTGTGGAACGTATTGGTTTCGCGACAATACCGTTTATCAAACGTACATAGTTGTCCGTAAGAAAAGGGTATTTTAAAAAAAAACGATTTCGAGGAAAATCGAGCAAAATATGAACGGGTCAAATTATGAACGCGAACGACGACAACGTTCAAAAAGAAATGTCGTTAATTTTTAGTTTCCGAGGGATACTTCGACTTTTCACACGGAACGAACAGTTTGGTCCTATTGAAATAACGGAGGTCATTTCGTGGTACACACGAAAGGTTTTAACTGTCGATTTGTTCGTCGACGAATCCGTTCCCGAAGACAACCACACGCGAGTCGGTTTAAGCCGAGTAAACCGATATGGCGGTTTAAATTCCTGTACAGACTACCGAGGCCCATCCGACACGACCACGGTAATCGTTGGTCGCGTTAACTGTACGGTCAGTGAATGTAAACGTACGCGTAATACACGCCGGTTCGACAGCGTTCGGCGAATTTTACGTATAAACAAAGCGCCGTCGCCGACTAGAAACTGTTGTATTTCGTTTTATCTGTTTACGTCGAGACGGGAAAACACACCCTCACGATTTCCGATTCCCCTCGTGAACACGCGAAGCGCGTCGACGACCCCTAGACCATATGCACGCACGCCCTCCGTCGACTATAGGAACCCCTCAACACCACCCTGTCCACAACCCCGGCAAGACGTATACGTGTGTGTCGCGTACAATCGAAAACCGGACACACCGGGGGAATCTATTTCCGTTGCGCGAACCGCACGAGACGAACGTTTTTCAGGGTTTCCGGTATTTTCGTGGTGTCCGTTTGTACGGCGATCGGGGGAAACGGTCGGACATCGCGTTACACTAATGACGGAACATCCGCCCGGAGGACGGTGCTAAGATCCCGTTCAACCGTACGTCGTTTCGAAACGGGTTAATTAACGTTTATTCAGCGCGTATCGTACGACGGCTATCTACAATCGCAATCGGCACTTAACGCCGTCGCAGGACGCGACCACTCACGATTTCGTACATGTCGGTAATCCGAACATAAACACCGCACGACTGGTGTACGACTCGTACGTAAGTATGCCGTCGTCGTCGTCGTCAGAGTGTGTGCGACGAACAACTAATAACGAATAATCCGACGCTGGTTGCGTAACGGTTCGAGTATTCTACAGTAGTCAAAACAGAGCTATAATGTGAATCCGAACGTGGTCTATTTGACCAAATGTCTAGCGATAAAACGAATCTATCGATAGAGGAACGAGGGGGTGAATGCGTTCGCAAAGGTTTCGTTATATTTTGAACGAAACGGAGGGTGGTAAAAAACACTTGAGCACGCGACAAAAAGACAACGGGATTTTCGTAACGCGATTACGATTGATCGTAGAGAGAACGACGTTCAAATTAAACGCCGTCGCGTAACCGCGTGTAAGTCCGAACGAGGCTTATCAGGACGGCGCGACGCCGTCAACGGAATCGATTATGCGCGTGTTCAAAATTGTAAGGTATCACGACGAGACGAATCGTCGGTCGAAATTGTCGAAGAACCGGTCCGGACGGTGATACTTGTTTCGAGAAAAAGCTATTATCCGACGGTGTTTTTACTATTCGTAAAATATCGTCTGGCGCAAACAATAGTGGACGCGTAGACGCGCGAAACATATTTCGCACACACGTAGACGAATCGGACACGAATGATTGAATCGAACGTTTTCGTAAACGGTTTATTATGTATATCAAGTTCGCGAGTAATTAAGGTTTTCGTTCAAACCGAACTCTTATCGCGTTCTAGACGAACGAACAATACTCGCGCGTATGACGTACGTAAAACGAAATAATAATAATATCTCCAAGGTGATAGGATTGGAGGTCGTTTAACTACTATTAAGATTTTATTGACGTATTTTTGGTGCGCGCGCTCGTTGGCCGCGGAGATAGGATACGTCGATTTTATGTCGGGTCGTTCTACGAAGTTTTTTTTATATCCTCGTCGACCGAGGTTTAGAGGTTTTCGCGGGCCCGTTTTATAGATTTGTTTACTTTTTATGGCGCGTTTAATGGTTATTCGTACGCGTTATAATAATGATCGCCAAAAATAATGTCGGGTTTATTACGCACGGAAACGTCGTCGGCAAAGTATATTTCCGCGCTCGGATTACCGAAATCACGTATGGCCGTTTGAGATAATTCGTTTTGTAGTTTTCAAAAATAAAAATCGTTCCCTCCTCTACGACCGAACGTACGTAGTCGCGTCGTTTATGACTTGCGTTTCACCCAAACGTCTCGAATGATGTCGCACGTGCGGCCCCAATCTTTGGACACGATTCGTTTGTCGACCCGTTTCGTTCGAACATTAATAATAATCAATCGTGCCGCGCGAATTTGGAGCAATCAATAGGTCTATTCAACGACGCCGGGGTTTTTTTTTTTTTTTTAAAGTAATCGAACGACGCGATTTATAATTCTTTGTACGCTCGCCGAATTTAAATAAGTCTTAAGAATTTCGTGATCGGTAAACGATAATTTCCGAACAATTGTACGTTCGTAGTCGACCCCGACATGACCGTATCGTCGAAAAGTATTCGAAAACTGCGCCGACATTGAACGGTCGTTACCGCGTTTAGACAACGTACAAGCGGTACGCCGATTACGTTCTCTACTCCCGGACGGCACGACACGTATTTAAGCCTAATCCAAATTGTTATTAAACAAACCTGATAGTCGTAAACTCGTCGTGAATCGGGTCGATATTAAACGATTAACGAGAATCAGGAACATGTTTCGCGTATTCGCCAAATACGGAGCGAATACGCGTAAATCGTGTACGGGGTATACGTAATTTTTCCGTGTACGACGACGGTTTCCGGTCGGTACCATCGTCCGGTCGAATGCCGCCTCGTCATTGGTACGCGTTAGTTTTCGGCGATGTTGGCGAGCCAAACGGAACGTTAATAAAATCATTTTCACACGGCCGTACGTCAATATTGTTAATTCGTTTGGCTGCCAGAGACCGTCGCGTCGTTATTATTATTATTATTATTATTATGAAAAGGGGATACGGCCGAAACTCTTTTCGTCCGTTCCAGATTAATGGCCGTTTATGAACGGTTCGTCGACGGGCGGCACGACAGGGGGGGTCTAAACTTAATACTCGTATCGTTCGTATACCGGCCTCTCTATCCTTCTGTCGTACGGAATACCGCGCGGTCCGCGCCCCATTTACGGTTTTATTGTTCGAAAATTTAAAAAAAAAAAAAAACCGGACCTCGTTTAACCGCGCGTTATGAAGACATAAATCCCGGCGTTCGCGTATCGAAACGCGTTACGCGGTCTACTCCGCGGACAACTCTCGAATCCGAATAATAATAATTCAACACCCGCCGCGGCGTTACTCGCGCGAAAAACGCTAGTACACGCGTCACGTCCAAATAGGGATTACTGCCGCTCGTTTAGCGGCTCGTAATTCACGCGGTCCGGATTAGCGGAGGCCGTGCACGGGGCCATATCCCGCGGGCGACGAACAAAAAAAAGCCGAAAAATTAGGGGATACGTTCACGTTCAAAACGTAAAATTAACACCTACCCGCGGGGTCGTCGCTTCCCTTTCCGGAGTTCACCGGCTCCCCCTTACGTTATATATATATATATATATACGTCGGCGCGTAATCATTATCATTGTTATTCGTCGTTCGCGATGTGGCGCACGCACGCGATTTCCCCGAGCCGCACGTCTATGCATTTCTCTGTCGCGTCACGTGCGCGCGCCATATAATGGTGCCGCGTCATTGTCAACACTCGGCACGTTCATCACGTTTAAAACGCCGTTAAATCGGTCCAGCCACGCTACTGAATCGCGTCGTTGACCGCCCCGGCGGCCTTTTGTCCGCCACCGCCGTCCCGATATTATTATCGTTATTATTATTCACTAATCGATATAATACGGCGGCCGTAAATTGTCGCCCGGCTCGAACGTTTTACCGGCGAGTCGTTGCCGTTTTTGCGAAAAGTGGACGCGGGGCGAAAACACCAGCCCGGACTCCCCGTACGATCGCGACGCGTTCCGGTACTACGACCGCTTTTGCAACTGGCGTTGTTCTTCGGTTCGTTACAATTTTCAATCGCGTCGTCGGTGGAACGACGAAAGAATATCGGGTAAACGGTTTCGTAGTTGGAAATATATTTATTTTTTTTTTGGAAAATTTTTTTTTTTCGTTATACAACCGGTAATTTAAAAACACCCACGTTGGTTACGCGAGAGCGAGAAAAACGATCGCGTATAATTTTTTTTTGTTTACCGATTATTTTCGGTAAATATACGAAAATAGCGTTTCGTTTCGCGCGATAGTGACGAACGCGACCGTACGGCGGAATTTTTTCACCGCGCCTATATATTTACGTTACGGTATTTTCACACTCCGCGCGGTACGGCGCTGTTTACTAACCGGGGCCGGCGACGAAACAACCCGTGTACGTTTTGTATAGTTTATATATGAGTACGTCGATAGTTTATCGTATAATTACGGGCGCGCGTCGATTGCCGGGAGAAAATTAATCATTTCTCGATGACGGTCGAGGAAAACGGCGAGAATATTCGAAAACAGATCAACGCAACGCTGTATCGGCGTCGAGTAATAACTTTAAATACATACACTCGTGCGTATGCGCGCGCGCGTATATTTTTAACGGAACGGGTTTGTCGCGATTTACTTACTTTTCGCGTACGGGCGATTGTAATACTGTAGACACGCGGTCCGATATTTTATTATAACGGCTCGATATTGTTTACAGCTGCGGCGGATATAAATTGTTCGCAGTTCCGTTATTGGTTATCGGCTATTATATATATATTTATATATACACGCGCGCGTCGGGCCCGCGAAATATTACCGGAAAATATATAAAAACGAACCGGCCGGACTATGCGCGACGTAATATTGTCACAATATCGTGTGGCCGACAATCGGTGAAGATAAAAATTGCGCGGGCCCGAACAACGCGTATTATTACGGGGGGGTCGAGAACTGGCCATTATTTCGGGAAACGTCCGGAATTGTGGCGAATTCGTCGGTGTACGACCGTAGCGCGGCGGAGGTGTCCGATTCAATACAAAGGCGTCGCGCGAAACGCAATTTGTTATTCCCGTCAACACACACACACACACACACACACGCGCTTACGTTTATATACATATATATATATATATATATATAAACAAAAAGAGGGACGGTATGGCGGAGAGGGTTGCGCGGCGACCGTTTTCGAGATAATAGAGAAAAGAACAATGCAACAAAGGGACAGCGTCTTTCCATTAGTGCTCTTCCCTCATCCCCACTCCTAACCATTGACGGTGGACGACGACGACGACGTGTTGTATGTAGACCGCAACGCGTCGTCCCCTTCACTATTCGACAATACGGTGCGGGCGTAAACTACACACGCACACGTACGCAAAACGACCGTAGATTTTATTAGAGCGAAATGCGCGTAAAACGTGTATTTACGGGACTGTGTGTGTGTGTGTGTGTGTGTGAACGAGAGAGAGAGGGAAAATACGGTTGATGTCTCTCGAAATTTGATGAGTGAGTAATAATGGCCCGGCAGTGCTAAATAACTATGTGTAAGTGCATGTGTGTATGTATGTTAAGAGCGTGTTGCGTTGTTGGTAGGTGGTGGCGGTGAGGGGTAAGTAGTATGCTTCTGCGTGTGTATACACACACACACACACACACACACGCACGCACACATACGAATAGAGGGGGAAAGTGACGGAACCGGCGCTGGACACGTTAATCAGCGCGTGTTTTCATTAAGGGGTCGTAACTTCGTGGGACGACTTAACCGCCGCCCGGGCGCCACGACGACGTTTTACACGCGCGTCCGCGGAACGTTTTACGAGTGTGTAGACGCGACGCGTGAGCGTATAATATGTATATATTATAGTAAAGAGTCGTCGGCGTCCCGAATAATAATATTACGCGTACGCGTTCGTACTTATACGTACGTACGTGTGTAAGGGTTAGTCCCTTCCCCGCTGCCCGCGAATGCTCGCGGACATAATAATAAACACGGGTTGTACGGGCAGAATACAGGTATTTATATACGTATATACCGTGGTCGTAATAAACCGGCCGTTATACACCGCCAACCACTTCGCGCGTCTCGTGTTTATCAAATTTATCGCGTACCCTCCGAGACCTCCAGTCCCCCGAGGGCTCCGCCGTGTGCGATCGCCGCCATCTGCGAAGCCATTTTCAGCACTCATGCTTACTACGACGGTTTTCGGCTTCGAAGGGCTTTTAGACGGCCCGAAACGCGATAAGCCGTTCTACACTGTGTACTCGCGCGCGTATCGGACCAGAATGCATTTGAACGGATTATGCAAAAATTGTTATTGGTCTCCTTCTCCTCACCGCTCCGTCGCCGGTCCACTCGCCGCCGCGGATAACACAAACCGTCGTGATCTTTGAATACCCACGAGATACGGCCGGTACACTTACGCCGTCAGCTGCCGTCCGTGACCTTCGGCGGTGACGGTAAAAAGTATCGGGACTTTTGGCGATAAACTCGAATTCGAGGTTCTCGTCCGACCTATTCGGTTTCGAATAATTCCGTTTTGAACGGAAATCCAAACGTTCGTATTGTACGGTCTTAACTTCGTGTTGAACGCTTATGTTTTTTAGAAAAGCAGTTTTTCTTCGTCTCTAAAAGTATAAAATATTCGTCGTTTATATACCGCGGCAATTTAACCGAGTCGAATTTTGATTCGACGAACGGTAGTGGACGTCGTTTCTCAATGCCGAACGTAATATTTGTTTATTTCGCCGACAATATGCCGAGTGGACGTTATCGGACATATTTAATAAACGACGACTTTTTTCCTATTCAAATACGGTAATCGAGATTCTTTACGAGAAAGTTTTTGTAAAAAAACGTTATTACATTTCGCGAAACGTCTTTGTTATCAAATTTACTTTTTGGATTATTTTTCGCGTTTTTTCTTTTTGTACAAGTATAAAATATATGTACATATAATGTTTGTACTTCCCCTCTGGTCGTATATAATCGTATAATTTAAGAACTTCGAATCAGTTTTGAAAATCAGGTAAATACTGTGGGCGTACAATGTACACATAACATTCAACTTTTTCGTGACTTATCCAATTATTGTAACGAGACTCCGTGTAGTAGCGGTATTTAATTCCCGTATACTTTTTTAAACAAATAACGTTAACTTTTTAGATTATTATTATTATTATTATATTCAATCATCGACTTTTAGCGTTAATTCGTATTTACCATATACCCAAATAATATATACGTTTTTAAAATAAAAGTTTTTTTTATAATTTTTCGGAATTTCGCCCGTTCGTGGAATTACATTTTTTCTACGTATCCTACGAACGATATTATTACGCGCGTAATAGTTTAATTCCATAAAGCGTTCGAAATATTCATCTTGTAACGTTTTGGTAAAAATAGTTACATATAAGACCGTAAATTCCGCGTCGACGATAATAAATTCGAACTTAAATTTATTATTTTCGTCGTACACGAGTACGTTCGACTATTTACGTTTCGAGAATTATTGACTCGTCGAACGTATGTACCAAAATCGACGCTAGAAAATGTATCGGTATTAATAGAAATTAGAACTTCGAGGATAATCCGAAATGGAAATTCCGTGTTTAATCAATTCCAAATATATTTAATGTATAAGCGTAAAATTTTCAGAAATTCTCGGTATTCATTTTAACAATTTTATGACGAGAAGAACCCTCCCCCCCCGGAAAGGTTAACTTCTCAAAATGTCGGCGTTCCTCGAATTTCGAATAACGCCAAGTTATTCGGAATAAAACTCCTCGGTTTTAACAACATTATTTACAATTTATACCGTATTTTTGAAACAAAATCGTATTAATATCGTTAATCGAATATAATACGGATTCGCCGGGAAATCGACGTCGCGTTGCCGACCTTTTCGTTACGTTTTATCGTAATTGGTCTTTTTTTTTTTTTGTTTAATCAATCGATTTGAAATCAATTATACTCGCCGTATACGCCGACGCCGCGTTCAAAATTCGGGGAATCCGTATAATGTTAACGAATTTCGCCGAAAACTTTAATTAAATACGAGCGACGGCGAAGCCATAGGGGCCACACGGTTTGTGACACGACGTTATCATTGTAGTAGTGTTGGGCTTTAATCGCGGACGCGTTATTATTATAATTCGGCAAAACGACGACGGTAATTTTGAGCGGAATTCGCGCGAAAGCGGTCGTCACTTCGTGTTCGTATCGATTGCGCGCGCGCATATAATAAAATAGGCGACGTTAGCGAATAAAATTTCGGGCGATTTCTAGTTAAGCGCGCAACGCGGTGTACCCGAATCTCGATTAATATCCGCGATAAGACTATTACGTATTAGGCGTACTGAATTCGCGTTGAAAATAGTCCCGCGTTTTTTTACCGGCCGCGTCCTGACCGACAACGACGACGGGTGTTACTACGGGCAAAATTACCTTGCCCGTTACCGTCGTAATTGTGGCACGTGGTTACACGTACGAGGTACGTTTTTTTTAGCGCGAACGGATATAAGTGCCCGGGACCCGAAGGGTCCTCGGGGCATAATACTTTTTCGGTCGGACGAACTAACTACCATACGGCCGCGTCCCCTTTTTCCGTACGCGTATTACGCGTATAAATAATTAAGTAATACGCCGTACGTTTCCGTAATTAAGCGTGTAAGTACGCGCGACGTTATTAAAATACGGCGGGTTTTATCGCGCCGCATAAATTAAACGTTAAACCCGTGTTAATACACTAACTTTAAGCGCGGCGTATTCGAACGTGACCGAAAAACCGTACGCCGTTTTTGTCGGTCGGTCTTCCCGTTGGCCACGTGTAGTACGGTCGACTAACGTACAGAGCGCTCAAAAACGATTCGTGTTTTACGTTATTTATCGTACATTTTAAACAATCGGGTTTAGGATACGTTCTACGAGCCGATGTACTTTTTCAATTTTAGCTACACTTTCTCGTCCTCCCCATCCTTAGTTGCGCTACACACATCTAGGCGATAATCGGATTCCTCGTACGTCGTGTAATCAAGCGGACGTAGCCTGTAACGCGACTTTTGAATTCGTCGAGTGTAAGGGGAGGTGTACTGGTGGTTTTTAGCTGTAACCCCGAAGAAAAATAATCGCGGATTCTACGGTCCGGCGGCCGAGGACGAAATGTCACGGCATTGGCGCCGCACCGACCGATTTATGAACAATTTGCCGGCTTCTCGGGACCAGTGTGATGGTGGCCCGTCTTGTTGTTGTAAGACGAAATCGTCTACGTCGGGAATAGCCGAATCCTTAATCATCCGCAGGTACGAAGTTCCCGGTTACTGTGTAGAGAAAAATGGTCGGCACACATTCTCTCTGGAAACGACGCGGAAAACGTTATGCTCGGGCGAATCCCTTTCGTGTTCGCACATTGCGACGATTCGCCTTTCGCATTCAAACGAAAAGTGGGCCTTATCGCTGAAAACGGATACGATGGGAAAACCGTTCTTCCACTTCGCCCACCCCAAGAACAAGCGCGCCAATTCGGCGGTCTTCTCGCCGTCGCGGACAGTGTACAGCAATTGAATTCAAGTGTACAAGTCTCAGACGTCTCCTCCAAAAACACGGCAAACCGTTGTGTCCGTGGAATAACAAGTTCTTTGAACGCGCGGCGAACTAATTTCTGCGGACTTTTTACGAAACGTTATCGGACGCGTTCAGCATTTTCGTCCGAAGTTCTCGGTCGATCCGCAGGAGTTCCCTTTACATAAACAACCGGTTTATCGGAAGGGTTTTGGCCATCCTCCCGGAGCTGTTGGCGGTCCAATGTTAAACCGCCGTGGATAGTTACGCCGAATACGACGACGGCAAACTCGCGCTACTCGAAGCGGAGGCACACGAAACGCTTATTGTCGGTCCACCGACGTTTCGACAGACAACTATACACGGCACTCGGCCGCACTGTCGGCCAACCGATAGAAGCCCGGACACACCGGTCGGTGTTTCGTCAATCACGATCGAGATTTGTAGCCTACTAGGACGAATCGTTTCGGAACACACTGTATGTTGGCGGCTTGTGTAGTACAAAACGGTCATTTTGAACGGTCGACGCGTCCGAAAAATAGATACCGTTACTTTTGTTACGCGCGAGACCCGTTCGGGCGTCTCACCCTACGCAACGCAACACGAATTCGCGTTAGACGCCGCCGTACGTTCCGTTATTATTTTCGATTTACGGGCGTACCGCTCGTACTAAAGCGTAGTACACACACCGCGCGCGTTTCGCGGCAATTACGCGAGTCGTGAGATTGTACGCACGCGCGTAAACGACGTCATTGTCGATGCGAACGTCTATTCGGCCACTGAACCGATTGTCCCGAACGGCGGCCGCTACATTTTCTCCGTATTCGGGACGCGCCGTCTATTTCCGTTAAAATAAAATCGTAACGAACACGGACGATCGACGGATGTCGCAACGGCCCCGCGGTTTCATTCGCCGGCCGGCAACGTGACGTGTATTTCGGACAAAAGGCGATGGCCGCGTCCATCGCGTGTCCGCCGGGCACAACGTCACGAAATCGGTAACACGACGCGACCGGGAACGTTTAATCGGATAAAACGGATCGACGGTATCTGCCGTACACAATCGACAAGTCGGCGAAAACGGAGAGTCCCTCGGGGGTCACGTCCGTTTTTACCGAGGGCTGAAAAAGAACACGACGTCACGACCAAAGGGACGTACGGCGTTTTGTCAAATCCTCGAAAATACATCCGAAAACTACGTATATCACTTTCGTTACTATTACTACACAGCCGGTTACGCTGTTCGGCGAAACGCGCTAATGCACCGTGATTTTGCTTTCTCGTATTTTGCGAACAAATAGGAACGAATTTTAGTATTTTTTTTTTCGCGCGCGCCCGGCAAAGAATTTCTATTTCCCCCGCCCCCCCGTTTTTTTTTTTTTTTTTCCGTTTCAACCGGTTTTCCTTAAATCCGTTCGGACTGCGGCTACCCGGCCTTTCCTG